>WEDG01014417.1:0-16732 GCA_017591395.1 Schistocephalus solidus | reverse complement strand
ACCAACCGACTCACCTATACACTACCTTCGTGGATCTGACGAGAGCATTTGACACGGCGAAACGCGACGGACTGTGGAAAGTCATGCAGTAATTCGACTGTCCTGAGTGGTTTACGCACATGGTGCGTCAGCTTTATGACGAGATGACGGCGCGCTTCACTGACAACGGGATGGTATCCGAAGCATTCGCAGTGAGCAACGGAGTAAAGAAGGGCTGCGTAATGCCCCCACCCCGTTCAATCTCATGTTCTCGGTTATGCTGATGCACGCCTACCGTGATGAACAGCCTCGTATCCGCATCACCTGCAGAACTGATGGGCACCTTTTCAACCGTCGGCGTATGCAGGTTTCAACGCGTGTGTCTACGACTACTGTTTATGACTTGCTTTTCGCGCACGACTGCGCTCTTAATAACGTGACACAGGAGGACATACAAAGGAGTATGGACCTCTTCGCCGCAGGCTGCGCCGATTTTGGATTAATAATCAGTACAGCCAAAACCATTGTCATGCACCAGTCGCTACCCAGCGCGGAATACAATGCTTCTCAAATCAATGTCAACGGTGCTAAACTCAAAATGTGGAAACCTTTGCTTATCTCGGAAGCACGCTCTCACGCCACATGACAATCGATGACGAGGTTGCCCAACGGATCTCCAAAGCCAGTCAGGCCTTTAACCAACTGCAGGCTCCTGTGTGAAATCGCCACGGTATTCACCTGAGCACCAAACTGAAGATGTAAAAGGCCGTCGTCTTCACGACACTCCTTTACGGAGCGGACACCTGGACCATCTACTCGAACCACGTCAGGAAGCTGAATCACATCCATATCAGTTGCCTTCGCAGAATACTGAAGCAGAGCTGGTAAGACAGGATTCTGGACAAGTAAGTGCCGGAGCGGACCGAAATCCTCAGCATCCACGCCCTGCTCAGAAGAGTTTAACTGCGATGGAGCGGCCACCTAGTGAGAATGGACGACGAGCGACTACCAAAACGGCTTTTCTACAGAGATGTCGCTACAGGTTCTCGCCGACAGGGAGGTCGAAAACAACGCTACAAGGCCACTTTGAAGAAATCACTAAGCAACTGCAAATCAACCCGGCAACCTGGGAGGACCTAGCCCAGGATATACCGACATGGAGAAGGTCCATGAAGACTGGTGCAGCAATCTATGAGGCCAACCGGATCACCGCTGCATAGGCCAGGATGGTGGCTCACAAGTCACAAGCACCACGGATCAACACCGCAAATGCCCAAGCCCTGCCAACGTGCCCATTCTGTCATCGCACATTCCGTGCACGAATCAGCCTGGTCAGACATCTGTGAACTCAATGCAATAACAATCCCACAACATCAGCCTCTGCCACACCTGCCTTAGTTCCCACGACGACGACCACCCCAACCACTATTAACAACTTCATCGATGCCCCACCGCTCATGATCACCAACACCAGCCTCCCTCCTCTATCCCCTGCGCCGATCACAGCAACGAACATCACTTGCCCCACTCCCACCATTTCAGTAGCCACCTCCGACTACCTGCTACCACTTCCAACACCACCACCACCACCCTCAGTACCATCGATGGGTACTCGGTTCTAACCTGTCCTGATTGCGATCGCACATTCACCTCACACACATGCCTGGTCGGCCACTTGCGAATCAATCACACAGAGACTGGCAAACTAGTGCCCGGAGCACCAACACACAACAGAGGGCCGCATCCAATGCCCTCACGGCCCACGCACATAAACTCATCATATTGGCCCGATTGGTCACATGCGCATCCACGAAAGCGGAATCCACCGCGATGCCAACACATCTTGCGCACCCATCAACACTGCCCATATTCCTCCCAGAAGCTTGTTAACCAGTACTCGCAGCAGAACCCCCGCAGATTCAGCACCTCCTAATTTATCTTGTCCTCATTTTCACCGCACATGCACATCACGCATCGGCCTGGTAAGTCACTTGCGAATCCATTGCACAGAGACCGGCGAACCAGTGCCACTATCACCAACATACACCCGCCACACCCGACGCAAATGTCTGCACTGCTTATGTACATTCACACACCGCATGGGCCTATTAGGTCACATGCGTCTCCATGAAAACCTGCGGTAGAACAGCGCCAGCTATACCATAACACTATATCGCTCCTCACCAGCCTCTGCACCTTACATCATCACACGCAACACCACAAAATAAACATGCTCTCAGTCTGCATAGCTGATTAAGAGGCAAGTATGATCCTCGGCTCTTTCTCCAAGTTGAATGTGTGATCTTAGCTTGAGAATATCACGGGGCGATAAGCGCCGTGGGTTGGAAGGTTGCCAACTGACAATTACTCTCAGACCTCGCAGTCAGTCCAATGTGTGTGGTGTGGAGTGGCTGATTGGTGGTATGCTTACCAAAAGGATTTGTCTTTACTGCTTAAATAGATCAGGTAGTTTGGATATTGCTTTTTCTCCGCTGGCGTTAGGGCTAGCGTCAACTAACCTTACCTATCAATTGAAGGCATAACCAAATATTCGATGAAACTGAACCATCCTCGCATCTATAGCTACTTACACAAAATAAGTAACGCGTACTGATCAAAAGATTTGACGGGTAGATATTTTGCAGTTTCGAGCATAGATTTCTTGGTTGTCTGTTCAAAGTTACCGCCAATGGCATTTGTTCATTGTGCACAGGGTTATTTCGGCATGCACATCGGCTCGCAACATAAAGCGCCGCACGGGTTCTTCGGTGTTGGATGTACTCAAGCTAACAACGGCACTTGCATGACATCTTTGTTATTGTAGACTTCTGAGGTTGTTTTACTTCCAACCGTTTAACTGAGACTCTCATCGGGTCACTCGCACTGATGGCCTAACAGCTAACTTGAGGTCACTTTGACGACCGTCAGTTGAACTCAACATTCAAGTTGTTTGCTCAAATACGCCAAGCAAGCGTTCGGACTGGCTGTTACTTCTATTAAACGATGCCTATTTTTCAACTTATGTTTTTTCGCAGAAATTGGCCTCTTTTCCATTTGGGTGCATCGTTCCTGCAAATGGGAAAGACTGGGTATCACGCACCCTACCATTGACCTTGGCGTGATCAGACGTCAGTCACCACCTCAATTAATATTATGCCGAATGAGTGAACTGCGCATCTCGTAAGGCTACGAGCATTGTTCCGCTAACATAGGCGCGGAGTTCTTGCAGGGGGAGAAGATTCCATTATAATCATTTTGTATAGAGGTAATGTTGTTTCGATGATAAAATCAATTAAAGTGGTCTGGCAGGATGACTTAGCCGAAGGGACTCATTCTGTACAAAAACAAAGGTAGAGACGGGAGGCGACTGAAGAAGTAATTCCAATTTAAAAAGGCTCTTTTACTTTAGTTCAGCTGCCACATTTTCAGAATGCATTAATCGATGACAAATGTTCTTTCAATCTTTTTTAAAATTATGTGGTTGGGCGACAAATTTTGAGCCTAAGATATTCAAAGATGACAATTTTGGCGTTTTGTAAAAAAACAAAATTTGGCTTTGTTGCCATTTTAACCTAATGCCGTCGTCTTGACACATTCATGCAGCGAACTTTGTACTTGCATGCAAATCTTCGATCCTGCTCCGGAACTTATTCATGGCATAAGGGCTCCCGAATAAGTTAGCACCGTTTCTCTTGAAGAAGAATGGCAAACTTTAACCTAAGTAAGGCATTTGGTCTTGGGGGAAGTCTTAAAAATTGTCAATATAGTTTTCCAACAGCCAGATCTTGATGAAGAACGTAGTCACTAGTATCTCCCCAGTTCTTAGGCTGAAAATAATCAATAATTCGGTAAGTAGTAACTATCTATTCAAGGTAAACCTAGGACTCCCGAGGTAAAACTGCTGTATGCGGCAGTTAAAGTTTGAGTCTGAGGCCTTTTCGTTATTCCTGTCTTTAGCGAATGACACTCAACGCTCCTCATCCAAAATCCCTTTTCTCAAAGTTATTAAATCCAAAAAGTTGCGAAGGAGATATTAGTACAATTCCAGACTTTTGACTGAGTTTGTGTCATCTCACGAACGAGACAGCTTGTTGAAAGTAACTGAGAGAGAAACAAATCTTTGACGAACGCTCACCGGTCGCTAACGGAACTCACACGTTCCACTCTGCCTTGGGGCTCACTCTCGAGCCCCGCCAGCAGCCACGCAGCGGCTAGTAGCAGTAAAGGCTAATTTAATAATTCCGATACAGACACGGGAAACAGGAATGGCCGTTTCTGGCTCATTAACCGTCCTCAGTCAGTCATAACCAACGCCAGGTTTTGCATCACCCGAAGATCGAACACACGACTCGTTTATCAGGAATCCAACGCTCTAACCATTGGGTCACGGGCCCGTTGTCTGGCCGGTTTAGATCGAGAATATTGACATTCGTTGACGAACACTCATCGATTGCTAACGCTGATGATGCTGGTCGTCGAATTGGGATAATAGGAGTGAGTAAACTGACGTTACCATGTGTATTAACTGACGCAGACCTCACTGGCGTCATTCGTTGGTACAGTGCCGCTTACATCGATAATTATCGTGTCTTCTTTAAAGTACATTATTCCCCTTTAGTGAAAACTTTTTAAGTGGAATTAAGATTAACCATATCTTACTTCTTCTCGAATGCAATCCAAATGATCCAAACGGGGAGAGAAAATAAAAATCGCTGCGCAGGATAAATTGATGTGGTAACTCGCAATGTCTTTTGTGTCTGCTGTCAAATTTCCCTTTTCAGATACCAACTGCCGCTGTACATTCATCCTTAGTTTTGTCTGCTTAAATGAGGTCACGCGTGTACCGCACGTCCTGAGGTAGTTACGGCTACCACCTTATCGCGAAATCTCGTGAGCTGACAAGCAGGTTATATTGGTCGCACGAGTCGGAGCCTATCCAAAAGAATAAGAGAACACATTTCAGCATGGCTCAGAAAAGGGGAAGTCAAGAGCATAAGCAGCGACATCCTTGCACATATTGCTGACTCCGAGCACAGTGTGGACCCCAGCGAAGCTTTCCGTGTGATTTATAAGGTCCCAAGCCACTGGGTCAACGTCTACTAGCAGCAGCAGAAGTGCCTGCCATTAGGTTGAAGAAGCCGGTCTTGTGCGCAAAAAAGAACCTCGTACAAGCTCCGCGCTTAGCACGTCCAACGGCTGCTTAACAGCATGCATTACTCCACGCCATCTCTTTCCTCCCCTCCCCATAGAACGGCTCCGTCAAACGCTCACTGCCGCCTATCACACTGTTTCTTAGCATCCTTCGCCTATGCACACCTCTTACATAACACTAGTTTGATTGTCGTGCTCGACGATGTCCACCGTATGCTATGCAGGGACGGTGACTCGCACTGGATTATAATGAGAGTAGACTTTCGCTGCATCTACCTCACTCTCTGTCCCAATTCCTCACCTTGACCCGGTGTCAAGACAGAGTCAAAAAGACCGAAGATGGGATAGGGCGCAGGCCCACGTACTTTGGTCATACTCCAAACAAGAAAACAATAACAGAAGAGAGGGGCGGCTTGGATCCCAACTGAGTGGGAGTGCCATAAGGGTCACATTAAGAAGGAGCCATTGCAGCCTTACTTTCAGTCTTTCATTCGTCCATGGCGCACAAACGCACACATTGGCCTGACCACGTGGTCCGAGTTATCCCGTCAGTTGGCAACCTTCCAAGCATGGCTTTTAGCCACCGTGATAGCTTCAAGCGCGTCAGATTGTTTATAGCGAGGAAAATGCGCTGAGACATCGACCTGACTCCCTCCCCCACCCCTCACAAGCAGACCACCGCCCAAGCCGGTCAATTGTCTGATGTGGGAATGGGCGCATTAGCTTATGGGTCGGCGTACCCGTCTTCGCGTGCCACAGCCCAACTTGGCCCCCATTACGCACACACCAGAGTTAACTTAATCAGGGAATATGGATGAGCCATGGCCGTCTGACTCCCAGTCCACTGGTCGGCCACTCCTTGAACATTAAACATATACTGGGTTGACCGTGAGGTCTGGTGTAAGCGTCAGATTGACAGCCCTCCAAGCCACGGTTTCTAGGAGACCATTATATTCTCAGGTACAGGATGATAGTGAGGGTGTTAGGTATATATTGCTGAAGTTAGTGTGCGTTGATGTGGTTTAGTCTCCGGTGGTTTACTGCAGGTTTTCGTGGAGGCAACTGTGTCCTAATAGGCCCATGCAGTTTTTTAAGGTGTTTGCAGTGGAGGCGGGCGAGTCGACATCATGTCGGAGCCCCAGGCACTGGTTCACCAGCCTCCGTGCGATAGATTAGCAGGTGACCGACCAGGCCGATGTGTGCGGTTAAGTTGATGGCGCAGTGTTGGCAGGAGAAATCGAGAGGGGCTGAGGGGATGTCGTTCGTGGTTGTGGGGTGGCAGTGGCGGTGAGACTGGCAGGAGCGGGGGGTTTGCATGGGGTATCGGTGTTGTCGGCATTGCAGTGAATTCCGCTGTCATGGATGCGCATGTGACCGAATCAGGCCCATGCGACGAGTGAATGCGCGAGGACAGTTAGGGCAGTGGAGACGGTGATCTCTGCTTTGTTTTGGTGCTCCAGACAGTGGTTCAAAAGTCTCTGTACGATTAATTCACAAGTGACTGACCAGGCCGATTCATTAGTTGAGTGTGCGTTTCGGATAGAGTCCTCATCGCTGGTGTTGACGGTGACGGCGGCGGTGGTTGAGGTAATAGGTGATGAGTATTGGAATGTGGTCTCTATCATGGTGGGACAAATGGAATTGGTGCCAGGGGTGAGAATGGGAGGGTCCAAAGGAGGGTTTGCAGAATTTGACGTAGAAGGTGGAATTTACAGTTTGTTGTTGCATTGCATCCGAAGATGTCCGACCAGGCCGATTCGCGCGCGGAAGGTGCGTTGACAGCGCGGACATGTTGGAAGGGTTTGGGCAGTGCCGGTGTTGGTTAAGGGCGCTGGTGACTTTCGTGCCGCTCTTTTGGTCTTGGCGGCGGCGCTCTGGTTGGCTTCATAGATTGCTGCCCCTGTCTTAACTGTCCTACTTCAGGCCGGTCAGTTCCGGGCTACGTCCTCCCAGGTCAATTGGTTGATGTGCATTTGCCTCAAGGAGATATTCAGAGTGTCCTTGTAGCGTCGTACTTGACCCCCTTTTCAACGAGAATCCGTGGCGACATCTCCATTGAAGAGTCGTTTGGGTAGTCGTTCGTCGTCCCTCCTCACAAGTTTGCCACTCCTGCGCAGTTGCAGTTGTTTCAGCTGATCGTAGGTGCTGAGAAGGCCTTTTCGTTCGAACACTTCCGTGTCCGGGATCCTGTCTTGCCATCTCAGCTTTAGTATTCTGCGGAGGCAGCTCAGGTGAAAGTGGTTGAGCTTCCGCGCCTGTGTTTAGTAGTCCAAGTCTCCGCTCAATACAGCAGCATCGGCTCAGTTAGAGACCGTATCGCTTCCAGACCACGTTCTGCATGCGTCCAAAGGCTTGGCTGTCTTTGGCGATCTCATCGTCGAATTTGGTGTTGCGGGAGAGATTGCTGCCCAGGTACGTGAAGGTATCCACAGATTTCAGTTGGGCGCCATTGACATTGATGTGAGCTGCGGAGTAGGTGGTATTTGGCGGTGGCTGATGCATCACAAACGTTTTCTCTGTGTTGATGGGAAGTCCGAAGTTGTCACAGGCGGCCGCGAAGAGATCCATGCTCCTTTGCATTTCCTCTTCTGTCGTTGCATTGAGTGCGCAGTCGTCGGCGAAGAGAAGTTCGTGGATGGCGGCTGTAGAGACACGCGAGCGGAAGTGCATCCGACGTTGGCTGAGGAGTCGGCCGTCCATCCTGTAGGCGATGCGGATCCCGGGGCGTTCTTCACGGTAGGTTTCCGTTAGCATGGCAGAGAACATGAGACTAGAGAGGGTAGGTGCAAGGACGAAGTCCTGCACCACGCCTTTGGTCACTGTGAATGCTTCGGATACTGTCCCGTTGTCAGTAACGCGCGCCATCATCCCGTCGTGAAGCTGAGGCACTATATGCGTGAACCGTTCAGGACACAGCCCGTCGTGATTCACCGTGTCAGAGGCTTTCGTCAGGTCCACGAAGGTAGCGTAGTGGTGGGTCCGCATCTCCTGGCACTTCTACTGTAAATGGCGAGTGGCGAAGATCTTGTCTATTGTTCCTCAGTCTCGTCGGAAGCCATATTAGCCTTCCGGGAGCAGTCCAGTTGAGCGTTCAGACGATTGAAGAGAATGCGGGCGAAGATCTTTCCGGCGATGTTCAGCAGCGCGATTCCTCGGTGGTTGTCGCAGAGTTGGCGGTTCCCTTTATTCTTGTAGAGGTGACAATGGTTGCATCTTTGAAATCCTGAGGAACTAATCCTTGGTGCCACATCTCCTGGAGGAGCGCTGTGAGTCGGTTCATCAGTTGGGGTCCTCCATGCTTATAAATCTCAGCAGGGATTGCGTCCGAGCCAGGGGCTTTCCCGCTGGAGAGTTGCTGCACGGCTTTTATGGTTTCTTTGAGAGAGGGCGGGAGATCAAGGTCGGCGTTGATTTCCATTTCAGGATGCGATCGATGGTGGCGTCGGAGATGGTGGAGGGCTGGTTGAGAACGCTATGGAAATGTTCTGCCCATCGCGTCAGGATTTTCGTCTTCTCAGTGAGCAGCGTTCTGCCGTCAGCACTGAGAAGAGGGGCGGTGCCTTTGACGGGAGGTCCGTAGACAGCCTTGGTGGCGGTGAATAAGTTCTTCCATTCGTTTCGGTCCGCGTACCCTTTGATTTCCTCGGCTTTGCGCGTCATCCAGGCATCCCGCGTCTCCCGCAGCCGTTGCTGTAGAAAGCGGCGACTTCGGTAGAAGGCTTTCTTGTTTGCAGCGGTGGGGCGATTGACGTAGGCTTTGTGCAACCGGTTCTTCTCGACGAGTAGACTGTTGATGGCCGCGTTGTTGTCATCGAACCAGTCTTGGTGCTTACGACGTGCGTGGCCGAGAACATCCAGTGTGGTGTATTGGACGATGTCCCTCAGTTGGCACCAGCAGTTGTCCACGGAGATGTCCGCGTCGGTGACTGGAAGATTGGCTAGCCGGTTGGCCAGTTCGTTGCTTAAATGAAGATGGTGAACAGGCATATTTAACAAAATATTATTCAGCTTACCTGATAGTCACTTACCTTGGGGTCTCCGGCGTGGTTGCAGACGAAGCCTCATCTTGGAGATAACGAGGCGGTGAGCTGTCCATTCGTCAGTACCGGCGAGCGCCTTTGTAACCTGCAAGTCCTGTTGATCTCGCCTCCGGACGAGGACATAGTCCAAAAGATGCCAGTGCCTCAACCGGGGCCGCACCCAAGTCGCCCAGGAGGCAGAAGAAGGTGTTGGTCTGGATCAGGCGGTGTTCGGTGCAGGTTCGTAGGAGAAGAAGACCGTTGTCATTGAATCCGGCGAGACCACGGGGACCCAGCAATCCTCCCCACGTGGCATTGTCTGTCCCGACTCGGGCGTTAAAGTCACCAAGGACAATTAACTTATCCGCTTTCGGCACACTCGCCAGGAGGGTGTGCAGGTCCTCCTAGAATTTCTCATTCGCCGCATCAGAGCTTGTCATTGGGGGAGCGTAGGCGAACTTGTCTCCCCGGAGAGGCAGGCGGAGGCTGATCAGGCGATCGTTGGTGCCCTGTGGCAAACAGGGCAGTTGTCCCACGATGTCACTCCGGATGGCAAAGGAGACACCAGCGTCGCTTCGCTCTGCCTTTGGCCGGCCGCTCCAGAAAAAGGTGTAGCCTGAGCCCACCTCCAGCTGACCCTTCTCGGAGAATCGGGTCTCGCTGAAAGCAGCGATATCTACGTTGTAGCGCGCCAGTTCCCGAGCGACTATCGCCGTCCTCCGTTCTGGTCGGTTACTCCTGGGATTGTCTAAAAGGGATCGAACATTACAGACAGCTAGAGTGAGCAAGCTGCTGCAACTGTCGTGAGACACAGCGTTTGTTTAGGGTACCTTTTCTAGCCCCCTCCCCCGCGAGGGAGTAAGCAGTGCTGTCCCTAGATAGGGCTGATCAGTCATCCCAGGCGGCTAATGAACTCCACTGTGGGTCACGATTTTGGTTAGTGAGAGAACGACCGATTCGCCTGGGCTGTCTGGGTTGCATGTTGCCCTTCTCTTAGTACTTTTTCTACCGTTGGGGGAGGAGAGAAGGGTAAGGGGAGAGGGAGGGGGAAGATGGAATGGGAGAAGTAAGAGTAAAAGGAGGATGGAAGAGGGAGGGGAAAGAGAAGAAAGAGGAGGAGAGAGGTAGGATGGAAGATAGGAGTGGGCTGGGAAGAGGAGAGAGGAGGATGAGTAAGGGAAGGGAACAGACGTACCGGGTGTGGAGACACACACAACACCGGAGACCTTCACCTGGTGTAGCCCGCCGGTCGTGGTGGTTGCCCGGGGTGTGGTCGCTGGAGGAACCCAGCTTCGAGGGGCCACAGGTAAGAGTTGGGTATCATCTAGAGTCGGCCACAGGAGCATTCACCACCTATACGAGACAGATGGTGCGACCAAATATTCCCCCCTAACAACCATTAAAACAGAAGTATAAAACTAACTTCTACACAAATGAGCAATTCATGGTCTTAAAACTGTCATTATTGCAAACGTTTTTTTTAAATATGAAGAAATACTTTGCTACAAATAGATTAAAGAAAATAATATTTTTGTACTTTTTCGATCAAATATATTTCAATGTATATTGGCGTCGAATATCGATAGATAAAATATATACTATGTAAATAGTCATAACCTTCCAATAATCACTTTTTGTTTGCATAAGAGTGTAAATACGATGACGTCATTGTTGACCTTGTACATTGACAGACAAAGTTTTAGATTCTTAACCCAGTTGTACTAATAGAGTCCTCAAATACCATTTTACAAACCAAAACTTTCTTGGAATATTTTTTTTTCGAATCTTGAATACTCGAAAAATCCGATTTATAATACGACTGCCCAAGTAGCTTCTCTATTTCTCACCTTGTTATATTTACTTATTGGTAATTTATTTTGAGTTGGTGCAGTTAGTTACAGGTCTGAGCCTACTTCCTTCACATATCATTTTCGGCATGATATACCATAAACTCATAGATTTCTAATACCTTGACGGGCTAGAGGTGCGTGCGGGCCAAGGCGTCTAGCTTTTAAAACAAAAAAATATTTTGACTTAATCTGATGGTGACAAAAGTCTTCATGAATAGCTCCGTCAAAAATCAGCTAAGCTCTGGATGCTGTAGATACGCTATGCACTTACTTCATCGTGCATTATCTTCGTGATTTTAAATCACATTCATAAATTTTGTTAAAAATTGGCCCGATTCATCTTATTCATAGAAAAGATCTTTTTTTCTCATACAGTCATACCAGAATGTAAACCAGGTAATTAAATTTCATTGGTGCTGATTTTGTGCTAGCTTTATACATCTTACTGCTTTCTGTCTCATCCAATTTCAACCAACTAGGAGCATTGTCTTGCTCTCTTTTCTAGTGCAAAATGTCGGAAATTTCAGATTACCGGATGAATGCTACGGTAGATAGGGCCTTCCGACATCCCCGCGGATCTTTCACAGTCTACCGCGTAATTATCGAAAAGTCGTCTCCAGTCTCAGTTGAAGAGCGGACGGTAGTTATGAGATAAATAGAAACATGTAACTCCTTCTTTCTAGCTCTTTAAGCGGTACAGTGACTTTAAACGCCTGCACAAGTCCCTTCAGAGAGTTGTTAAGGAACTTGACTATGGAATGCCTCTGCCCAGTCTGCCAGCAGAAACGTTTTTCAGTAAGCAGCTTTGCGCCATCCTTTTTTTTAACGCGATTCCTTATAGATAGACTGGATCCGGAAGTGGTGGAATCGCGTCGAGTCTTTCTTGATTCTCTCTTAAAAGTAATTTGCTCAAAAGAGTGGTTATTCTGCCACCAAACCTTTGCTAAATTCATTATCGGTGGTGTAGTTCGCAAGACCGCTCTGTTGACCCATACACCTACAGCTCCACCTCGAGACATTCCGAACGACTTTCTGCGCACATCTCCCACAGATATAAAATTAGCCTCCCCAATCATTCCTCCTACTCCCGATATTTCTTCTTCGTGTGGCGAGCGTCCAGGCTCCGTTCAGAGGACATCAAAATGCGACCTCGAGCACCTGCTTTATCCAGCATCCAGTTCGGATGAAGAGAAGGAGGAAGAGACAGGCACTGACGTCCTTGGAATTCTCTGGGCCTGCTCTCCGCCCAGCTCTTCAGAGTTTGTTTTGCTCTTATGAGCTCACCGTTTTTTTTCAGTCAGGTCGCAGGTCTACGTCGAGTGAATGAGGCAGCACAGTTTGTCAGCGCCGGTCGGTGGTCCGAAGCCTACATGGCCTACAAGTCCGCTGTAGTAGAACTTTCGAACGCATTACAGTCCGAAAAATGCTCGGAGAGGCGACACGAGTGCAGGCAGATAATTGCAGCCTGTTTAAACCGCGCTGAGGACCTGTATAACCGCTATCTTTTACGTTCTAATACCCCAGCCACAAGAAATGGGGCCGCAGATGGCATACAGAAGGCATGGCTTTTGCAAACGGTGAGTATCTGTCCTTATTTCCTTTCCTTCGGATTGGTAGCGAGAGATATCTTCTCGGGTATGTGTCCTTTTGCACTAATCTCCCTCTCATTGCCATTTCACAACGCCCTTCGGCGTAGATGACATGTATGAGCTAACCGTCTAGTGTTAGAAAAACACAGAGATCGCAAAGGACATCTTTTTATCTCTTATATGTTCTAACACAATCAATTGGGAGCTTGGCTTGGGCATAATATAGCTTAGGCACAGATGTAGGAAGACTGAAAGGCTATGAATTTTTGTGAACATGAAATAACAACGCTACGAGGAGCATTTTTGAGATTATCCTGGGTGAGGGCTTTGATTTACTCTGGCTATTCACAGTTTCCCGCGATGTGTTTGCAGAGGTGAGGGGAAGGTCTCAGGTGCATGAAACTTCAGTAAAATTTGGCCATGGACGTTTTAGAAAGTTCACGTTACCTCGTTCAGGAAGCCAGTTGCGCCGAATTCCCATATGTTCACTATCCCAACTGGTCTGTCCTAAAAGCCGATCAGGCAAATGCTGCGCATGCTCTGTCGAACGTCTCCAGTCATCTTTGCTCCATCAGTCGTCACGGATCCCGACTAGTGGTTGACTCTTCGATAACAGCGTTGTGGATGTAGTTTCGCTGTGATAGACCATTGAAGCCCTAGAAATGCATATCATCCTATGCATTTTTCGGTGTCTGATGCGCCCCTCCCTCATAAATGTAGTTTTTCGCAAACGTGCTACAACTGCATAATTGTCTAAGCGTGACACCCTTGATAGCCAGAAGTTAGTAAAAAACAGACAATTTTGTTAAGAATCAATACTGCTGCTGCTGGTTGTGGTGATACTACTACTACTACTACTACTACTACTACTACTACTACTACTACTACTACTACTACTACTACTACTACTACTACTACTACTACTACTACTACTACTACTACTACTACTATTGCTACTAATTGCTGCCACTTTCGCCTCCTCATCCTCCTCTTTGTCGACCGTCCTTGCACCCCCCACAATCATCACCCTATCACCTTTTTTGTTTGTCGCATTTCCTGTTTTGGGTTTACTTGACGCAAGTTTGCCGCCCGAAACACACCCACGGTCAACCACGTACTTCCTGCCTCCCTCGGTTCCTCAAACTTTTAAGGATCCTTCCCGTGCTTATGGACTGCTAATTGACGCTTCCACCTGCCGCGTCCATTGCTTTTTTTCTTCACGGGCTCTATATATTTTACCTTGTATTGGAGGTGACGCGCAAATGTTCTGTTAAAGAGGTTAGGGAGAAAACTGGGGGCTTGGTTTTATAGTCGCTAGGCCAGCACCAAGAGCGTTTTTCGCAGCGTATTTTAGACGTCGTGCATACTTCTAAGAGACGACGATAGCGGAGTTTTACATGGAGTACGCGGCGTCCGCTTATCCTGGAGAGAGAGAGAGAGAGCGTGTAACTCAGTTTATTGAGAAACTTTTTCTAAAGAACCAGAACTCATGCAGCTGAGTAACTGCACTGGTCCAGCTCTATTTCGTCTATTAAAAGACCCAAACATCGTGTGTGAGTAGTATTCAAGCGCATAAAATTATACTCCGTCTGTTGCAACCGGCGGTGATCTTCACTGTCTCGCGAGTTGAGTTTTAACAAAGGAGGCTTGTGCTACTTCCAATTACTTTGTCCTTCTGAACTAAACAAAAAGCCCAGGCCAAGACGACTGCAATGGAACATAACCTACGCCTAAACCCAACACATTGAGGCTGAGCCGTCCGCTTCCTATGAGTATATTGAGTCAGACTGACTTGTCCAGGTTTTTAGTCGGTTGTCCTCCGTTGGTTCAGTGAACTCCTCAGCAGCTCCCACGCGCTTCCTTCTCGCCGCACTTCCCTAACCTTGATAATTATAGGTTGTTTGAAATGTTGGATAGAGCATCCAATGAGGTTGTCGGATGTTCCAGCTAGCGTTACATGCATTTTACGTATTGTGGAGATCGTTGTGTCGATGCATGCTACGGACAGAAACGAGGTTGACTGGAATAACCATCTGCATCAGCAGCCAGCTATACCGAAACTCGCAGCTGACAGGACAACGTGCCCATGGCTCAAAGGTAGAACTTTGGACTTCACCGCACTTGATGACCAAAGAACGCGGGTTCGGTGCTCAGGTCCTGTAAATCCGCTTTCTGTGAAGACTCGCTGACGACGGCTAAATGTCCTGAATATCCATCTTACCGATACTGGTACTGATTTCAGCGTACCCAAACTCCAGACTGGCAGTTGAGACTTCAATCTGGGTTGGTCAGTAATCAGTGATCAGACGTTGTATCACGTCGAATACCAACCTACGTGCTGTTACTAGCGACGGGGAATCTTCGAATTCACGTGAGTAGCGTTAACCCTCCCCCGGCGGAAACGAGCCGTATTTCTCTTAGCAAGGAGCAACTAGTAATGGAGAAGCGCTCAAGTGAAAGCCTTTTAAAAGTTAGCTCACCACAACTGCGTCCACAAGTGGCTGATCTCGAGCATTTCCGTATGTCTTTATTCCACATTGATATCGCATACAGGCAAACCTTATCCTTGCAAAAACTGATGCGACCCCCCAGGTTTACTGCCTAGTTAAAATTCTCCCTAACTGGATACACGCTCAATTCTCTTTTTTTTAAAAAATTATAGTACCATCAGACCCTGTCATCCCTGTGCCAGGATTCCCGTCTGCTGGAATGCTTGAAACCCAAGGAGTACTTGAAGGAACTGCGAGTCTGCCGAATAGAGGGAACGCAGCTCGTTGTGCGGCACCTCAGTGACAGAACTTTAGAGTATTCTCTTGAGGTAGAGTCAGCCTCTGGGCTATGTTTCGACTCAATTTCACTGAAATTACACTCACATTCTCAAGTTGCTGTGCCATATGATACTTGTGTCTCGTCTCCATTCTGTTAAAATGTTAAAATGGCTGCGTGAACTTCCTCCTTTGCGTAGTCTGCCTTGGCGATTATAAGCTCCATTTATTATGTAATGTCAACCTAAATGTTTAAGATAACTTGAGGTAAGGAGTTAGGACCACGTTTTTAGGTTAGGTTCGGATTTTCCTTCTAACCTGTGGCTTCAATACTGCTGATAGAAACGAGCAGACAAGTTCCAGGAAGCAGTTCAGGAAAAAAGATGCGGTCGCTGGAATATGGTGTTGATTAGCCTGACGTTTCGGATTCTCGCTCGAACATTGTAGGCAGTCGCAGAATGGAGGTAATAAGGGCGCCAGGGGTAAATTCGACGTGGAATAACGAGCAATCGTCTGATTATATACAACCATCAGCGATGAATATATATATATATATATATATATATATATATATATATATATATATATATCAGAAGAAGAGGCGATCACGGGAACAATAGGTTTAATATCCTGACGTTTCAAAATCAAACAAGATTCCATCGTCGGAGGTAGGTTCAGTACGGCGCCTCACAGTATTTATGGGTTCTGAACATGCTGACTCTACAGCTATTCGTGCAGGGTGCACTGCAGGGGGTTGGGGGAGTTAATGGCTGTCCTACTGATCATTGATTTGTTTCTCCCTCGCCTCGCCTGGGGGCTGTGTCGGGATGGCAAGTGTCATTGACCTCGTCTGCATTGCCCGCGTTTGTTGTCCCGGACCCGCATGTCTGTTTCTCGTGCCTCGTTTGCATCTGTCCGTGCACATCTCATCGGTGGTTGCTGAGTCGTTGCCGGTGTCTCCGTTCCTATCGGGTTGGCGACGCCCATCATCGGTGTTCGTACGCAAACTATGTTCACCTGCGTCCATGTTCATGCCTGGCCGGAGGTCTTGCTGGTTCGTGTTCTCCGCGGTTATCACATTGAATGTGTTGGTGTGTTGCATAGGTTCACCCAGGCATGTGTTCTGGCTCGTGTATTTCAAAGCCTATTGGTTCGGATTTTGCCCAATCTCAGAATCCTTTGTTTAACATGGTTAATTGATTAATTGTTCCTGTACACTGCCCGTAGTCTGAAGACGAGCTAGGGGACCAGTCTCGAAAATTTACGCATTAAAGTTTCGACTTTTTCCCAAAGAATTTCGTCTTTTCTATTGAATATCTTGGGATGCCGGTTTTTTTCAATATATATATATATATATATATATATATATATATATATAT
>WEDG01014416.1:0-28331 GCA_017591395.1 Schistocephalus solidus | reverse complement strand
AAGGCCTGCCAACGTACCCACGCTGTCAATGCACAGTGTGCACTCGAATCAGCGTAATTGGACATCTCCGAACTCAATGCAACAACAAACCCACAACATAAACCTCTGCCACACCATCCTCAGACCCCACGATGACGACGACGACCACCCCAACCACTGATAACAACTTCATCGATGCTCCGCCACCCACGATCACCGACACCATCCTCCACCCCTGCGCCGATCACGGCGACAAACACCACTTATCCCATTCCCGCCCCCAGTACCAGCAATGGGTACTCAGTGCTAACCTGTCCTCATACGATCGAACATTCACCTCACACATCGGCCTGGTATGTCACTTGCGAATCCATCGCCCAGAGACTGGCGAACTAGTGCCTGGAGCACCAACACACAACATTGACTGCACCTCCAATGCCGTCACTTGCCACGCGCATTCCCTCATCGGATGGGCCTGATCGGTCTCATGCGCATCCACGAAATCGGAATTCACCGCGAGGCCAGCACGTCTTGCGAACCCATAAACACTTCCCATATTCATCCCAGGAGCTCGATTACCAGAACTGGCAGCAGAGCCACCCCCCTCCCCAAGACTCAGCACCTCCCGATCTATCTCGTCCTGATTTGCACCGTACATGCACATCACACATCGGCTTAGTCAGTCACTTGCGAATCCATCGCACAGAGACCGGCGAACCAGTTTCGGGAGAACAAACATACGCACACCGCACCCGACTCAAATGTGCGCACTGCCCACAAACATTTACACACCGCATGGGCCTATTAGGTCACATGCGTCTCCATGAAAACCTGTGGTAGAACACCGCCAGCTCTACCACAACACTACATCGCTCCTCATCAGCCTCGGCAACTCACATGATCACACGAAACACCACAAAACATGTTCTTATTCTGCATAACTGATGAAGAGGCAAGTATGATCCTCGGCTCTTTCTCCGTGTTACTCCTCCCCTGCATGTGTGATCTGAGCTTGAGAATATCACGGGGCGATAAGCGCCGTGGGTTGAAAGGTTGCCAACTGACAATTACACTCAGACCTCACAGTCAGTCCATTGTGGCCTATGTGGAGCGGCTGAATGGTGGTCTGAGAGTCAGGCCACGATGGCTCCTTCTTACCGTGACCTCTGGCTATCTCACACATGTGAGATGTGATTCGTTCAACCCCTGTTGTGTGAAATCCTGGTGCTCCTGTTTGGGGTTAGGTCATGTGCGTGGTACACGTAGTCGAGGTCACCAACAGCTGTGCCCACTTCCAAATCAGACAACTGACCGGTTCGGACGGTGGTCTGATTGTGGGGGGTGGGGGAGAGAGTGAGGTCGAAGTTCTCAGCGCAGTTTTCTCCCTATAAACAATCTGACGCGCTTGAAACTATCACGGTGCGCTAAAAGCCATGGCTTGGAAGGTTGCCAACTGACGGGATAACTCGAACTGTCATGACACCGGGCTCAGGTGGAGGAGAGAGTGCGGTAGCTGCAGCGCATGGCCACTATCACTTAAAACGCATTCACCGTCCTTGCAGCACCATGGTGAGAAGCATACGGTTGACATCGTTGGACTAAAACGGTCGAACTGTCGTGTGTGTGTGCCACACCCATGCTGGTTAGGCACCAGGAAAATAACATTGTTCATTTCATGCCTGTGGTGGGTGGTTTGGGTGACATTTTTGATACATGAGTTGGTAGAGAGCGGTGTGAGGGAGGGGCTATGTCTTCGATATTTTACAGCAAATTTTAGTGAGATCAAATAGGGCCGAGTAGTGCCACGCGGTGACTGCATGCTCGTAGACAATTTTGTCCGCTAATATGGGTGCGATGGGTATGTGATTGTGTCCTGGCAGTGGTTTCCTGGTCTCAGTTCAATGGATTCGAAAATGACTGACCAGGCCTACACGGGATCTGAAGCTGTGATCGCAATAAGGACAGATTTGGGTGGAGTTCATATTGCTAGACATAAGGACGGTGATGTTGATGAGGGGATTTGAGACGCTGGGACTGTTTACACGAGTATTGAGATTGGAAATAGTGGTAGTCGTAACCGCCATCTGAGCCAGCGTTTTGGCACTGACTATGGGGAGAATGTTAACCTGCCCTGACACATCGAATGCCGAAAAGCTATGCAAATAAAAATATTCCTGTACATGAGCAACGATTACGTGCCACCCACCATGCCCTTGATTGCTTGTTTGAGTTTGTGTTGGTTTGAAAACAACCCCAGACATAAATCGACTCTCTAGCTCCAGCCAATAGGCTAAAGTGAGAGTCGCCACTTCATCGCTTTGGGCGGATGAAGCATCACACATTGAGCTCTGTGGAAAACCAACCACATGACGTGGCACGCGATGATGCGTGGGGCGCCGGCCAGCCAGGGGCGGTCGTCTGCAAACGAGCCAAGTTGCGCCGCTTACGTAAGTATCGGTTCAATTATTTGCACAAGGTTTCGCCTAGGGAGTGCTCCAGATCCACACTGGTTATATCGGCTTGTCTGCGTGAACGCCTATACAAAAAGGATCGCGTCTATCGACATTTTCTGTCCTCTAATGATACACAGCAGTTTACCCCCCCCCCCCCCCAAGGCTGCAGTGGGTAGGGTTTCTGTGACAGGTCGTTCCCGCGGTCGCCAGCTGACCGTTCACTTGCACCCTTCTGTCTTCTTCCCGCTCCCTGCCAAATCGTTGCAGGGACCGCGTGAGACTTGCTTCTAGCGAGAGCTTGAAACCAATCACCACTGCGTCATTCGCTGAAGGCAACAAAACACGCGCTCGACACTGGGATCCCATAATTGAAACGACTGCCATACGCGCGAGTAAGGATGACTAGTTCCTCGCCATTTGGCGCAGGTCGCGAATGGTCAGGCAAATGACCCAGATGAGGTCTCTGGTTCTGAAAAACTAAGGTGCTCTTTCTGGATGGCGAATACAGTTCGACATACTGCAGTTGCGCTTTGGTACGCGATTATTTCATGATAACCATTTTAGCATGTAAAGGTCCACGCTCTACTAAGAGTTGTAAGTAGGCCTGGCCACCGCCTGCTTGTTTCACAGGTCTTTGATGTAGCTCGTTCCACCGTTCGTTACCTGCGGACTCGCTAGGTAGCCCGCCGGCAAGATAACGGAAAGACGTCACAAATCCAGCCGATAAGAATAAAATTCATATCTTCCAGCATATTACGAAGAGCACATCGACTTATTGGAACGGCTGGCAAACGCGGGTGATGTAAACCGGAAGTGAGGCGTCAGGCGTGCAGCCTGCAATTCTGCGCCTCGTTCGAGTCGTAAGAAAATATTGTTCCTGTTCTCAAAGTAGTCGGCTTACTTTGCTTCCAGGTTCAAAGTAAGCGGTTTGACGAAAGGCACCTGAAGTCAGGAGTAGCCACTAGGTCAATCCAACCGCACTAACGCCTAAGATACTGACGAATCAAACTGTTGCTTAGCCATTTGGGACACGCTGATAATCAGTGTCGGAGGTAATTTTTTGTTTATAATAAAAGATAATTGCACAGCGCGAAGGCGATACGGTCACTGAAACAAGAGGTTTATTAGTCTGACAGTTCGGATTCTCACTCGAACCTATCATCCGAGCCAGATAGGGTTATTGGAGGGATGGTTCTGAGTGAGAATCCGAACTGTCAGACTAATAAACCTTTTGTTTCTACACTAAATTTGTCATCCGCCTCCAGCCGCACCTGAAAGAGTCCATGGTCCCGGGGCCATAGTACATCTGCTCGGGCGCTTTTTCACGCGTGCCGCAACCAGCGAGTCACTGCAGCTCCCTATTCTGGGGTGGAATAAGACCTTTCCGCATTCAGAATCACAGAGACGTGAGCACGTCACTGCCAAAGGGTTGTCGACTAAGCGGTAACAGAAACAAACCGACACAAGCAGCCATTCTATTAATGACCTTTTCACCCTCAACTGCATTTGGATGTGGTGCACACATACAAATACCCTAAGCACGTTGCCCAGAGACTAGGGTCAAACCTCTGGGCCAGCCGATATCGTTTACATGCTCGGTTGACGTACCGTCAAACCATCGGAGTCAGAGCTTATTTGATCTGCGTAAATAAACAGCCCACCCAATCCAACGAAACGGACTCAGTCTGGGCGTACTTGCGAACCAGGTGCGCGCACCTGACATGAACGACTGGGAAAAAGTTCGGCAGGGAGGGGACGGGCCAGCCTCCCCTGGTTCCTGCTGGCCTGGATCCGGAAGAGGACTCTCATCGCCATGCTAGAGCCACCCCAGGGTAGGCGTTTGCTGGGAGCCTGAGTACACCAAGTCGCGCACAGAGAAAAGATAAAACAACTCGCGTATCGACCTCAATTGACAGTCGTGCCGGCATAATTATCCGTCCATGTGTGACAAATGATGTGAACCAGGGAGGCCACACAAGCTAATGATTAAGTAAATGGAATTTTTCGAGGGTTCGACTGGGATGTAAATGATGATAAGCTTTTGTATTTGTGCCACAGGCTACGTTCAATCACAGACTTTCATCAAAGATGGAACCGTGGGCCTGCGAGAAGTGGATAATAGATTTTAGGCGGCGTAGTGAACTACCAAACGGATGCCGCCTGACAGGACTGGCCCCAGTGGGTCTCACTGACCTCTCAGTTTTCAGGCCACGCAATTTGATAGCCCAGGCAACGAGTATTGGAACAAGGGCGATAAAAACACCGACGTGAAATATGATCACTACCCACGCAAAAATACGGGGTTCGCGTAGGTCAAAGAGAGGTGTCAGAAGAAGCGGCAGAAACGGGGCAGTAGAGATCAATCTGGCTCCGAGATTTCGGAAGGTGGAGGAGGGGCGGACAAAGGGGAATTCGGAGTGGCAGGATGAACGAAGGGGGAGTCTGGATGGTGGAGGACGGTAAAATCAACAGGGTGAAAATATAAAAAAAAACAGTTGTGCTCTGTTTGATGGCCCAGTTCGTGTTGTTGAGTCACGCCGGCCACGATACCAAGCCCGAGGTGGTTCTGATGGGGAGGGGGACGGGGCAACGAGGGGTCAGGAGGAATCACAAAATAGTGTGCTGTTGACGGGTAGCCAAGGCCTGAAGGAGGTGACGGGACCGAAAGACTGGATGATGGAGGCCGAGGCTGCGGTCATGACAGTCAACCCCAACTGGTTTCTGTCTTCCTAGTTTTCTCACACAACGAAGATGAGGAAGAAGAGGAAGAAGGCGAAGAGTACACCAAAGACTTTAAACATCAACCAGCGATTGGAGCTGACTGAGCGGAAGTAACGTAAAAGTTCATTGTGACCGGCCTCCACCGAGGCAACCGCGTCCTCGACGTTAGCATCAATGCGCTGGACGTTCTCCTCTTGTTCATGCACCTGGGACGAGGTAATAGGAGGAAAGAACATCATCATCATAGACATTAGGCGAAGCCCCCCCCCAAACTACCATTCGTCCAGACGCAGATTAGCACACGTAGAATAAGGGGTGGTGGAGGCAAGGGGCAGACGGATGCGTCGTAGCGGCAATATAGTTTTTAACCAATTGGGAGGATACGAAGGTACACCATAAGTATTAGAATCAGACGGAATCATTGAGGTGACCGATTAAGTCCTAATTTCTGCCGTCTGGCCACCTGGATGGTATCGCCTGCAATCCCAGTCTCGAGAATATGGGCTGGGACCAGCCGGAAATCCTTAAACGCTCCTACTACAAGCTAGCAAGGAAATTACCGAGAGAGACGATGGAATGCTAATTTCTAGCAACAATTTCGAGAGCTGAATGCCAGTTGGGCATGGTTCTCGCTTCCAACCTAAGGGGTTAAGGTCAAGTCGATTAAGAGCAGGAATAGTCCATCAAATGCGAGTGGCGTGTACCGATAGACTATGGTCCTAGGGCGCAAGTGGTGATTCCCGATTCTCCACGAAACAATGCGTCTACAGCACATTCGGACGGTGGTACGGTAACCAGTAATCAATAGTCGATCAGGTTGTTTTACTGGAACACTGGAATGACAATCTCTGGTTTAGTTGCCCCCATCGGCTACTGAATAGTATGTGCATAGTAAAAAAATGACAGCATACCTCACCTTACGCGACAAATTTGATGTTACCCCCCGTAAGTCGCAGATGAGCTAACACTTTAGGATAGAAGTTCACCGACGGAATGCGGGGATTTACCGATTTGGACTGAGTGAAGTTAAATGCTGAGATTGAAAGACGGGTACAGAAAGTAAAGAAGTTGACGTGGCGAAAAAAAGATATGTTTGCCCTCAGGTCAGAATTCTTCAGTCACCCAAAAAAACTGGCTGAGCTGTGGTTTGTCATGCTTCGGTGGAGGAGAAACAGCTTCCTGGGCAAGATCGCAATATGCGACCCAACTCAGGGAACAAATGATAAGTCAGCGAGTAATACGGGACCGGTGATAGTAGGGACTTACTAGGTGGGGTTAAATGAAGAAAAGGAGAGCGCCAAACTAATCCTAACATTGTTCATTGTTTTCGTTAGGTTTAGCATTCGTTGCCATGCTAGTAGGGTTGCTCAATAGTTTGTTACCCGGACACTTGTGCAACTTGCGAGATCCGGTGTCTTTAACTCACGCCGTCCACTATGCACGATGTCCACTTTTAACGGACCCGAGATGGGAGCAAGAATCAGGCCGGCTCTGTGCGATCTTTCATTGTCAAAGTAAAATGGGTGCACTTTGAAACAAATTTTGCGTACTAAAAGTTGACGCCTGGAAAGTTGCCATTCGACCCTATAATTCGGTCTTTCTACGGCCAATGAAATAGTGTCTGACCCTACAAATCCGGCAACGAATGTTAACCCTAACGAGCACTATGGACGTAATACGGTCAAGTATTACTCGCCGATGTATCATTTGTTTCTTAAGTTGGGTCGCATATTGTGATCTTGCCTCTTCCTGGATTCGAAGGTCGATGAAGATGAGGAGTTCGATCCAACAGTCACTAAACCCTGGTGGAAGAACTGAGGTACTTGCACCGTTTCGCATTCGACCGAAACATCATTATAGGACCGACTCACCATCCTGGACATCCACACAAACGCTAGCCGCAGTCTGTCTCTTGTGAAGCGATATGCAATGTCTGGTCCTTTTTTTCAACACTTGAACACGAGCGCATTCACGTACGTGCCTACTACAGCGCCATTATCCGCTGACATGATCATCAGGAGCAGCACGAGTGCACCCACCAATGTGCTGACCTTACAGCCCGAGAAACCAAATTGGCCTCTCCTAATGCGGATACAGGCGCATTCAGACAGTTAATGTCGATTATGCCTCATGTCAATCAATACACATACCATGTGCACACGGAGACGTGAACCTGCAGCCATTTACCGATCTCATGAAATGTCAACCGGAATTCCAAACTGTATTCTTGATCAGGAAAGACTAATTAAGTGGGGTAGTGCGCGGCAAAATCCCATAATATTTCAGATACACCAGAACGCCAACGTTTGCCTGCACGTCTTTTGGGTTGGTTAGCCATCACATTACTATTTAAGTAGGACAGTAGCTGTCATAACTCATGAAATCTTATTAATTTAATGAGTTACGGAGCGTTACGCGAAATCAGCGCACGCTCCATTCACCAAAGTTTTACATCAATAAAGAATCGATCGTAAGGAAAAATAAGGCTTATTGCGGTTTATAAATATTGCATTTTCTAGAAATACTAATAATTTTAGAAAAGCTAAAGATTACGAAAAGTTAAATCGACCCAGTTGGGTAAACTGAAGTTTTAAATGTACAGGAAGCTTTCCCATGCAATCAAACGAGTGAAGAAAGCAGAAAACGGAGAATTAATTTTGCAAATAGTCTTTTTCAGAGTTTTGCACACACATTAATCTAAATTAAGCGCAACGTAAAGTATGACCGTCATCAAGAAGCCTAACATGCGAGTGTATATTCCAACACCGTTTCACGAGAATTGGCAGTTTTTCTTCCGTTTGTTTATAGTCTTAGATGCGTTTGACCAAGGTAAGCAGATTTTCGCTTGATTACACCGATAGGGACGTCACAGGGGCATACTATTTCATAAGCTCACATGCTCCCAGGCAGCTCACTGACTAATAAATTTAAATAGAATCGTCAGGTGCAATCGTAAACGTACCATTTTGTGCATATGAAGATGAATATTCTACTGTTAAATTTCTATTTCGGGTTTTCTATTACGATGAGTGTCAGACCGTCTTTGAAAATGGGGTGAATTCTTTACGATTTTCAGTGCCTTCAGTCGACTGCCCATAACTGCACATTCCGATTGATGTGTTTAGTAAAACCTTCAAATATGACTTTTTGGGGCATTCTTTCTAATGCAGACGGCTGTCTGGGTCATATTTGTAGACTCACTCAAACATGAAAATTAGCTGCCGATAAAAATGAACGTCCAAAACAAAAACCGGGAAAATATAGGCCCGTTCTATGACAAGTTGCCTTTTTAAAAAGCGCTTTAATTACATGTTTTGTTGTCGAATGCCTGCGTATTTAACGTTTATCCCGAGTGAAGTCAAGAAAAAACGGAGAACGTTTGACCAGTTTTTCAACTTCGCTTAAAAGTAGGAATACAAATTCTGTTGAAAATAAAAGAACTTACTTTTCTCTTTCTATTAGAGCGTTTTTTGATATATTTGCTTACTTCTCAGTCTACTTCTAAGATTTCAAGGGCACAAGAGAGTGGCCGACTACATACTAAGATTTTGCGATAAAAGTTCAGTTTTCTGCCCTTTCCGTTTCGAGTTACCATATTCATTTATATTCAACCGCAGACAGAAATTTTCTTGAAAGGCTTCGCGTACACAGTGACAGCGAAAAGTGGCGGTGGCATCACGTATCGTATATAAGCGCTTTTAAGGTCCTAATTATCGGTGTGGTAAAACAAAGTACATTCACAAAAGTTTATTACAGCATTTTTCTGATACAAAACGTCATAAATTTGCAAAAATTAATTTTAAAGACTAAATCTGCCCTCGTTTTCCCGAAAACAATGTGATCTCTCAAACTTGCATTCACCTGATTTTCGTGAAAACAAAACCAAATTTTCCGGTCTCCGAAAGGATATGTTCCAAATTGTTCCGGCTTATATTAATTTTCATACATAGTAGTGCTCATAAAATCAAAATGCTTTGATCTGTAGCTTTTAATAGCACATGAAAATTCCTGGATATCAAGAAACGTCAGATTTTGCTCCATGTAGCCCAGTTTTCCCATCAATAAACTGATCTGAAGTGAACTCTTTATTACTTAACAGCTTTTTGTGCATCAATTTAATACAACAAACAGAACTAACACCTTATAATGCCTTCCCCTGCTACTACCTAAAATTCTGATATAGACATTTCATGAGTTAGACAATCTACTGTATACATTTTTCGATTGAATGTAATGGAGGTTATAAATTTACGTATGGTTTATAGAAAACGGAAGTAAAATGTTTTTGGTTGTACTCTTAAAATGTTTTTTTTAATGGTTTAAAAATGTACCTAATTATGAGGTATTTCATGAACATACAGTATTCATTCAAACCTCATTGCATAGGGTTATATACTAGGGCCTCTCATGAAGTATATAACACAGTCCACGACCGTTGCAACATCAACCCTCTTAATTGTATAGAGAAATGCATGCTAGTACGTATACGGAAAGCACCAAAAGCAAACGCAACGGCGAATCGGACTGAAAATTATGCGGGAATCGGAAAACATTTTAAAATCTAAATATACCACTCCTTTGAGGATAAAACTTGAAGAGGCCGTGATCTTCTACCAGGCGAGCATGAAAAAAGCATATTTATACTTAGTTTTTCCATAAAATATAGTTCCATTTATAGCGGGACCGAAAATAAATTTTAAAAAGGCACGCCACTTAAGTAGCCATTTTATCGAGTGCGGTTTTCACAGGCAAACAAGCATTCTGGCATACCTGATGTTTCGTGGGATTGTGCCGGATATTGAACGATCTTCTAACCCCCACTTAAGTAAACTTTCCTAACTGACAAGGCATTTCAGAATTTCGGTTAACATTTCACTGTAGCTCACACGCGCACATTCAAACAGTCGACGGCATAGACTCTCTCTGTCTCTCTCTGTTTCTCAGACATGAAGTAATAAATCCCTCATTTAGGTTTCTTCTGCAAGTTGTGCCTGCCAATCAGATTTAGTCCGTTGACTGTGGTGGATGACGTATGGCAAAGGATGTAATATGTCATCGGGGTCAAAAAAGGTAACCCGTGAACCGTGTCTTATGGGGATTAGTGTTAATACTGTAAGTCCTTAGGACGCAGGCCCCCAAACCCAACCCAAACCCTAATCCGAGGATGAACCTAACCGAAAAACGCCTACTTAAATAAATTTAGGAGCGGGTTTTTTATGGTAAACCCAATCCAACCAAATACCATATCCTGACCGATATACGCTCATTGTTTTAGCTGCCGCAATTTCATCGTGACTGACGAACAGAGAAAAAGGATGCACAAGCATGGACAGATTTTGGAAAACGAGGGGAAATTAGCACCATTTTCGCTTTTACTGGGGAGGGGGGATGGGAGGAGGCGAAAGGACGGGCGTCCCGACGGCCCCGCAACGCAGTTGGATGTTAAAGCCTGACAGAAATTTGTCTAGCTGGAGCTGACCACTTTTAAGAGGAAAGTACGTAGAGCCCGCTTCCAAGCCTTCTAATTCAAGTTCCAGCTTAGTTAACCAGACAGTAATGAGGCCTCACGAGGTCATACGTACTAGTGTCCGGTCACCAGCTAAGTCGGGCAGACACCCGAGATTTGAATTCGGACTCACACCGACCACACTCGACCACTGGGGCTCCAACTCTCATCCTGCCGACTGTGAGCTGCGATAGCAAGTCACATGAGAATGACACTAATCTATCCACCCTAATAACAGAACAGAAGTCGACACACGTTGTGCGTTGCCCTTAATCATAGTTTAGAGCCCTCGGAAACGATAGCCAGACTAGAGGAGTGTTGGCCCAATGACTAACTGGCCAGCCAACGACTGGGGGATAGCTGGCTACCGGTGGTACACAAAGGTTCCGCTGATCCTTGTTTGTAATGTTACAGTTCCCTATGCTACCGCCTACGGAGAATAAAGATGAGAACTCCAAAGATAAAACAGACCACCCACATTCTGTCCTGCAATCTGGACGAAGTGAAAAAGCTAATCAGTCCTTTCCAATGGTCACAGGCTGCTAATTTTATCTCAACAAGGACACGCTGTGGGGCAAAACACTGCATCCGCATGCAACGGTGATGGTGGACAACTGAGAGTCAGATGCGAAGACGGGCAGGCGTTGTGAGATGAACCAAAATTACTACATACTACTTACCATAGTCGCAAGCTGTTGAAATATCTGGCCTAGTTCGACGATGGTGTGCTCGATGGTGCGCACTGTTTCGTGCCTCGACTGTAGATAGGCATCTGTCTGGTCGCGGTAGAGTAAACGTTGATTTAACTGCTCGCCGGCAAAGTCACGAACGCCCAAATCGTCTGCGTCCATCGCACCGTCCTCCGCAGAGAGGCCCTCGGCTGCTCTTCGGGCACGCTGTTCGTCCTGGAATGATGATGACAATTACGGTCACGATGAGTCACAGGTTTTACATTAGATAGATTTCGAGACAAAGGAGATGCCTGTGAAGGCACTGGTAAAAAAAGTTGGTCTGTAAGTCATAAGACCAAATGGGCGGAGGAAGGGCAAATGCGGACAGCTTGGATTGCTTTCGAGAAGGCCAACCTGCCTGAAAACTACACCGTGTATTCGGTGACAAATAAGACTAAGTTTAGAGGCACATTACAACGAAAGACAACGAAGACTGGAATGGTCAATTTCAGCTCATTTGCTGACATCAGTCATTCATAGCCCAGCCCGAGGGCTGAATGATGGTTAACTGTTCATTGGAAGTTTAGGAATTAAAGGCCCTATCACTTGAGCTATGAGCGTAGGCTCTCTCTCTCTCGCGGTTAACATTTGGATACCAGGACTCACTGAACTATCTAGATTTTAAGATTGAAGGCGACATCTTTCATTAAGGTTTGGGGTTAATGTTCTAAAGCTGCTACAGTCAGCTGAATAGCAACAATGTTGGGCAGGATTTATCTAGAGTGCTAGTCTAGCTGAGGGTTATCTGGTAAAACCCGTCCAACGGTCGTGCACTTACCGCAATCCACAATCAAAATGCCTTAGCCCAGAGAGTTTGGGTCTTCACAGAAATAGAAACCTCGTTCGCCTGTATGGGCTACACACCCTCGCAATACCCAAGCTAGCTAAGCCAGGTTTGATGGGAGCTAACGCAAGCGGACAGGGGTGTTTACTGCAGTAAACTGATGTTTCTCACAGCCTTCGAGTAGGATCGTAACGAAGCCGTTCACAGTGCGTGGCGGAGGAAAATTTATTTAGGGTCGAGGAGGACGCTGTCAGATTGCGGTAATGTAACTGGATCATATAAATGCGACACAGCAGCTTATTTTCAGGAAATCAGACGCAACGTGGCTGACTAACGAAGAAGAGGCAGGCATTTTAGACCACCCATGTTTTTTAATGTACTTTCTAAATAAGCATAACATCAGACTACTTACGAGAAGGTATCCAAAACGAGAATCGGTTATTTATTTTTTAGGCAAGAGCGTAATATGTGACCTACATCAGGAAACGAAGGATAGGTCAGTGAGTAACATGGGACTTTCATGGACGGGGCTAGATGAAGAAAAGGAGCGCCCCAACCTAACGCTAAACCTATCCATTGTTTTCGTTAGGGTTGGCATTCGTTACCGGGCTAGTTCGGTTAGCAAAATAGTAAGTTTCCCTGACAAGTGTGCGGATTGTGAGATCCGGCGGCTTATCCTCACGCCGACAAATATGCACGTTAGCATTCCTATCTGACCTGAGCCACTTTTATTCGAACCGTTGATGTAAGCACGAATGATAGTCAGCTCTGCGCAATCTTTCGTTATCAAAGTAAAACGGATGTGTTTTGAAACTACCGCGGCGTCCTAATATTCGCCGCTTGAAAGGTGCCATTTAATCCGATACGTCGGTGCTCCTAATACCAAAGAAATATTGTATGACCCTAATCGGCCACCTAAACAGGCCGCGTGGTAGAACACTTGACAAACACAGGGGCCAAATCAGGGTACGGTAGGCATTATTTGGGCTCAGCTCCCATTACAAATGCCGAACATGGGTACGCGCAGGTGCAGACTAATGCCGCACCCCGCACTCCCACTCCGTGGAATTTGCTTCATCTGCACCCGACACCACCTCCGATCTTCTTGACAATGTCTTGACACCGGGCACAGGCCGGTAAGGGAAGAGAGAGTGCGGTAGATTCCCTGCAAGTCCACTATCATTTTAAACTAATTTTCAAACAAGTCACCGTCCCTGCATCACCCTTCTGTGGAGCGTACGGTGTACATCGTCGGACTACGACGGTCAAACTCTGGTGTGACCATAATAACACTCCAACTATTACTACTACTACTACTACTACTACTACTACTACTACTACTACTACTACTACTACTACTACTACTACTACTACTACTACCACTATTACAAAAACAACAACAACTACTACTAATATTACTACTACTGCTGATACTGCTACTAAAGGTATGATAAAACACATTGCTTGATGTGCTTTTGAACATTTGTGACGTTTGTTTGCCATAAAATGCAGTAATAGACGTGAGTGTTCGCCAACGAATGTCAATATTCCCAATATAAACCGGCAAGACAACGAGCCCGTGGGTCAATCGGTAGAGCGTTGGAATTCTGAGCAACGGGTCGCGGGTTCGAGCCTCGGCTGGAGCACCGCCGGGGTTGGGTATGACTCTCTGATGACGATTAAGGAGCCAGAAATGGTCATTCCACTCTCCCTTGTCTTTGCCCGCAGTGTTTATCTGTCTATGAGACTAACCGCTGTGCGAATGCTGTCGGGGCTCTAGAGTGAGCTTCCAGAGCTTTATAGAGACACAGGAAGATTTGAAGCTGCAGATATGCAAAAGGTAACTGACTCAACCATTGAACGATGTCGTAAACTGTATTGCTAATGAGGGTTTACATTTTGAACATTTTCAGTAACTTTGTTACACATTTGTTCCATTTATTTGGTAACTTTTAATAATAATTAAGGTTGGGTTACATCTGGGCCGCACTAGATATATTGAGAACCAGCGACATGACGTCACTTTCCTGTGTCACATCGTGCGAGTACGATGTCAAACCACATCCTGTCGGACGTTGCGTTGGAGCGCACACGGAAATTAGCAGATGAAGGGCGACGCCTGAGTCATTAGTTAACAGAGCGAACAACATGAGGACAAACAGCAGAGTCACCGGAGGTGGAACCGCGAAAGTCCACAAGCGTCAGTATTGTGTGTGAGTGTGTGTCTGTTGCCCCTCAACGGGCCACGTGGTAGATGCGTTGAACCAACACGGGGGCCACATCAGGGCACGGCAGGCGTTATTCGAGTTGCGCTCCACTAACAAATGCCGAACATGGGAGGTGTGGTGGCACGCCCAGGGGCGGCTCCGGCCGCGCCAGCCACCTGCACCCTCTCCCATCTCTGGTCTTTTTGACTCTGTCATGACACCGGGTTCAGGTGGGAGAGGAGGAGGGAGTGCGGTAGATGCAGCGCAAGTCTACTATCACTTAAAACTAATTCACGCGCAAGTCACCGTCCCTGCACCACCTGGTATGGAGCATACGGTGGACCTCGTCGAAATCGACGGTCGAACTATCGAGTTAATAGTTTCACTATTAGTCATATGACACTCTAAGGAATTATTAACAGAACAGTGCCCCGGATTAAGCAAGGTGGACCAAATGGTCCACAAGCAAGCAAGCAAGACGACGATTTTATTCGCCGTACACTATTAAGGTACCATTATATGCCCATTCATGACTATTCACAGGGAATATTTGTCAGTGTTCCCGCTGCACATAATTCGAAAAAAGGATGAAAGAATTCGGCCTCCATCATAAAAATGCCGAAAAAGCCATTTTGAAGTAGGAAAGTGATTCGAGGTTTTTTAGTTAGTCAGGAGTATATTGATCGCAGACTTTCAGTCCTGACAACAAGTTACTTTGTGGATATGGTCTTATTGTTAGATATGCCTCTGAAGTCGGCGAAGGCGGTCATGTGTGGGGAAGACCATCCCCTCGACAACACATTTTGTCGATAGCAGCTTTCAAGAACTGTCAACACCTGATGGTTTGAATGGTCATCAAGTTCGGAGAGCGACCGATCCGGCGGTGGATAATAGAGCCCATTAATAGCAGGATGGTAAGTGACAGCTTAAAGAATGTCTTCGGTCATAACGACAATCACCGACCTCAAGTGGACCTCGTAATATTACAGGATAAGGCTTCCGCCCAAAGAAGGTATGATTCTGATTTAGTTTACCACTATAGCCTAATTTTTGGAACACAACCAGCCCTTCCACCTGCGGGCCGCGACGAATTTTCATTCCTGCTAACAATCCGAACCTCAATCTGCCGGAAAAAAACTGGCTTAGTGCTTTATATTTCATAGAACAGTTCACAATAGACAACTTGGTTGTTTCTATGTCATTCCTAATTACAGTCCTTTTGTGTACTGCTTGTTACTTTCCCCTAGTTGGTAATCGTATCATATTCTCCTTCTCTATGATGCCAGTTATACTGGGCTTTAAATAACTGACGCGCTCTAAAACCGTTTTTTATATTCGACGGCTTTCAATAAAATAAATTATTTCCTGGCTAATAAATAGTAAAGTAAAAATCAAACTGCATCTCTCATTTTTTTGGAGAACGGTGGTTTTTATAGCAGTATAAATTTCATGGACGCGGGGTGGGCGGCCTGTGCGCTCGATTAAAATTGTTTGGAAAGTTTGTGACCTTGCAGCTATGCTAGGTCACAAAATGGATGTGATTTTGCTTAGTTGACATGGCATTATGAGCGCGCGTAGGCGAGCAAACGTCCTTTAATTGAGGCAACCGGTAGACGCTAGGAGATCCGAATGTGTACGCGGAATGTGAGGGCTTAAATTGCTGGCGCAGTTAGATATGAGATACATCGCTATTCTAAGACATTTTTGTACACCCACACGCAAATGACGCCAAATACTCGAAAAACGCACATGTGCCTACTTTGGCTAGTATCAAGGTTGGTTTAACAGGCAACCGAGTCCACAACATCGCCAACCAGTGATCTGCGGTCGGTGGTCACATCACTAAGCAAAACATAGGGCGCCCATCCCACTTGGCTCTTCAGGTCTAATTCAATAGCAATACCTGTATAATTTTTTAGTTAGCGGCGTGACGCCAAACAAGTGAAAATATGCTCGGCGAAGAATAAGCAGAACGAACCCCCATCGGAAGCCTGACCTCTGATTTACTGTTGTGGAGTAGCATAAAGGAACTGGAGGTTAAATCTGTGGATCGGATCTTAACGCCCTCCAATAGGTTAAACTGATGGCAAGAAGCGTATGCGATGCCCTAAAATCACTGTGATAAGGGAATTACTTTCTTCAGTCAACAGCTTATTAGATCGGTTGACTATACCCTCTATCGGCAGTAATTGGACAAAGTCGATTTTTCAAATTTTAAAATAACAGACACACATTATTATCAAGAAGTCAAGTTTGGAGAACGTAAGCTTACGATTATTCCTAATCAGGCCTTTACACTAATATAAGGGTGGGTAGAGTAACAAAAGTTCAAACATCCAATGAGAAGTAAGTATGGGGTAGAGGGTTGAGGACATTCAGGTGTCAGGGGTTATAGTATAGTCCTATAGGGGGGAGGGCGTACGACAGTTATCGATGTTAGTGCTTCATCGCTGTGACACGACATGGCAGGTGTGAACGCAGATGGTGAGTTTGTTTTCGGCCAAGGGAGCCTTAGGGCCACTACAAACGTTTTTTGCGCGCACAAAGTTGGGTTGGTCAACCGTATGGCTACTGCCTCTGCCGTCGCAGGTATCCGCTGACGCTGGAACTTGGGGTGTTTCGTCGGCACTTAATAGATTACTCGGAATGCTTGGTTGACGTCTACCCGGTGACCGCTGTCAACCAAATGAGCCTAAATTGCGCTCGAGGTGGACTTTACCGTGCCTTGATTTAGCCAGGTAGCATGGTGCTCTTGCATCCTCGAAGGCAAGGATAGGCTGCCGTTTCAAACCTCTTCAATGCGCATCTACGCCTTCACTTGCTCCTATGGAGCAGGATATATTGGTCAAACAACTAGGCGCCTATCCAAGAGGATACGACAGCATCAGCCTGCCTGGCTAAATCAAGTCACGGTAAAGTCCCCCTCGAGCGCAATTTAGGCTCATTTGGTTGACAGCGGTTACCGGGTAGACGTCAACAAAGCATTCCGAGTAATCTATTAAGTGCCGACGAAACACCCCAAGTTCCGGCGTCAGCGGATATCTGCGACGGCAGAAGCAATACAGTTGATCAATCCAACTTTCTGCGCGCAAAAAACGTTTGCAGTGACCCTAAGGCTCCCTTGGCCGAAAACAAACTCACCATCTGCGTTCACACGTCCTGCCATGTCGCGTCAAAGCGACAAAGCACTAACATCGATAATTGTCGTACACCCTCCCCTGCCATCCCTCGCCCCTATAGGACTATACTATAACCCCTGACGCCTGAACGTTCTCAACCCTCTACCCCATATTTACTTCTCATTGGATTTTCAAAATTTTGTTACTCTACTTACCCGTAGATTATTGTACAAGCCGGATGATGAATAATAGAAAACGTACGTTCGCCACACTCGACTCCTTAAATGCTTACATGGGTATCATCCGTGAACGTAAACATTTTAATAATGAAGATTACAGCAAGCCCTCAACCATTTAGGCACACATTCCACCAATTTACGTGAACGCCACGACCTGGCCTGCTTTAAGGACGATCACAGAGCTATACCTCGCGAACTCTGGTTAGACTTGGTGAGGGCTATAGGCGCCCATAGGAGGCAATTTCTTGTTGGACAGTCCTAAAGGCTCTCCGACCTTGATCACTAAACGCTCTAGGCTATTGGATGCATGCTCGAATTTGATGGACTGGGCTCGATCATGTTTTGTAGCTTTCCTCCCCTGTAGGTCGCAGCAACTTCCTCTCTGTCAGGTGCAGAGAGGAAATGTAGGCGGAAGGTAAAGTCACAGGCGAGGTGGCGGTGAAATGCCCTCGAGAAAGCTCTGTTCCAAGAGCAGCGTCAGACCGCCATGCCCACCCCCCTCCCGAAAAATGAAACGTTGTAGACTCTTGACGGACTCTGCATAAACTGATAGAAAACAAAAACAAAAAATGCCAGTAGTTGAACTAGAGCATGATGATACCTAACAAAGACCAAGAGGAGGCGGCAGCAGGGGTGAAATTCTGGCATTTGTTCAACTTATTTCTGGAGAACCTGCTTCCTCCTTTAAAAGTGTCTTCCTTTCAGGGCGAAGAGGACGGTAAGGAACGACGGGGAGGTTCATCAGTGCTAATTTCGATGTTACTATCTGTAGTCAGAAGGAGGCAGACGGGCGGAATTCGGCAAAAATACGGTTTGGAACTCACTTGAAGGAGGATTGAGGGGACAATAACCGCAGACCGAGCGCTGGCGTCTCCAACCTGGTGCTGGGTCGTGGAGAGGTGTTGGGAGAGGGCGGAGTACTCGTTCCGACGGGCTGCCTGCGACTGCAAAACTGCCGACCTCTGCTCTAGCACAGTTTTGAACTTGTCTGACATGGAGGCCAGTCGTGTCTGCAGGCTCATGAGAACAGAAGAGGAGTGTTTGGCCGACTGGTGGCTTTGACCCGGCTGAAAAGTCAACGGCATTGTGAGTAGGATGGAAGGGGTGGCGGGGGATGCAAAATGAAAGGTATTATGAAGGAGCAACCACTTTATAAATGCGCAAGTGGCAACTACGTCGTCGATGTGAGCGCGAAGCAGCAGACAGAAACACAATTAATCAGGGTGAAGACACATCAAGCGAAATTTCCTGCATGCTATACGGTTATGCTAGGCTGCTTATGAGGACGCGTTCACTTCATGCCCGATTTACCTTGTAAATTCCATCGAAGTAGGCTTGAACGGAGAAGGTAAGGGTTTTGAAATTGCCCGGCCACTTCAAAGTGCATGAAGGCTTTGATTGTACTGGTAACGAGTGTTCAGGAACTGTTAATTTGCGCCTACCAGTGCCTGGGCGCGCTGATTTTCTAGATGTTTACGCTGATAACGCCTGGTTGAGGCCCAGGTGGAAATGGTGCTCAACCGGCATCACGGTTCGAGCTCACTATTTGCACGACAGTTACACCATCGATTCTAACGTTGTACACATTGGGCTCGAAAACAGGGTGGGTGCAAGGACGGTAACTGACACTTGAATTATTTTATGGTGGCAGTAGACTTGCGCAGCATCAACGCTCCTGGGTCCGGCGTAATGACCAAGTCGAGAAGACCGGAAGAGGCAGAAGAGGGCTAAGGTGGCTGGCGCGGCAGGAAATCGCACGTAGGCGTACCAGCACACCCCCAGTTACGCCAGATCTAGCCCAGCGCATCTACCACTTGACTCGTTTTAGGGGCATCACAACTCACAAGCGGATTATTGCCACAAGAGGTCAAGTTGTTGCCTCGCGATAACATCAGGGATTGAGAAAGTTTGTACGTTTACTGATATGTTGGCCTTTTCAGAGGAAACAACCCCATTGAGAAGAAGTAGATGCGATCGCTGGGACAAGAGCTTTATTCGCCTGACGTTTCGGATTCCAACTCGAACCCATCATCAGAGACTGTAGCTAGTGCTAGGGGGTGGGCAAAACGTAGCGAGCCATGAAATTGACATTCGTAATGAGCGACTGAGTGACATGGCAATGGATGATAGTCGTGCTAGAGTGCCCCGTGCTGTGGCGCGCAAAGACGGGTATGCCGGCCCGTCAGCCAATTCGCACACTGTCACAGCAAACAACCTACCGGGTCGGACGGTGGGCTGATTGTAGGGGTAGAGGAGAGAGTGATATCGACGGCTCAGTGCATTTTATCCTCACTATAAACAATATGACTCGCTTGAAAATATCACGGTGCGCTAAAAGCCGTGGCTTGGAACGTTGCCAACTGACGGACCGTGTGGTCAGCCGAGTGCGTGCGTTTCTGCGCAATGAACAGATGGCGGACTGAGAGTCTGGCTGCAATAGTTCCTTACTAATGTGGTTTTTATGGCACTCCCACTCAGTTGGGATCCGGACCGCCCCTCCCTGTGTTGCTGTGTTCTTGTTTGATGTTAGGCCACAGTGCATGGGCCTGCGCCCTCTCCCATCTCCGGTCTTCTTAACTCTGTCTTGACAGCGGGGCCAGATGGGAGAGTGAAACAGAAAGTGAGGTAGATGCATTAAAAGTCTAAGCTCACTGTAATCTAACCCAAGTCACCGGCCCTGCATTACCATGTTGTGGAGTATACGGTGGACATCGTGGAAAACGACGGTCGAACTAACAGATGAATAAGTAGGAAATGGCGAAAGTAATCTGATAGTGCCGTATAATGATTTCATTACATAATTTCACATCTTAACTTAATTAACCAACATCTAACAGAAAGATGTCAATATGCATTTTATGATTGATGGGCCTAATTAAAAAGTTACAAAAAATGAGTGGATGAGGGTGGAGCAGATCCCGGTATGGCGTGTCAACTGATTTAATGACACTGGATTTGCTGTCGTCGTGATGTGTCCAGACAATCGATTACCCGACAAAAACTCCTTCTATGAGTGAAATCAAAGCCAGAATAACAAAAGTAATTTCCTGAAACATTCTCAGTCTTTCCCAGTCGGTCGATTTCAAGTCTGTGGAATCATCGTGCTACTCAATGAGCCAAAACAGATTCAAAAGGAAGTTTTAAAGTGCACGGTGTCTTTTATAAGTACGCAAGATGGTTGCGATGCACTGTACAAAATGGCCACTGGTCAAAAAGCACAACAGAGCAAAACTCTACAGAAAGTTAAAATAGTCTGGAAAACGCAGTTTAAGAGGAGTTGCCTCGAAAAAACTTCTGAACTGCAAAGCGGTGGGGGTTGGAAGGAGGACCGACTAACCTGGACCTTAGAGATCTTCTGAAGATCGGCTATGCGATGGTTCAGGTGGTTAATATCATCTTTAATGACGAGGGTCAATCGTTGAACCTCGGAGGAGTTGTCATTGAAGAGGGTTCGCTGTCGGGCCAGAGTGCTGAGGCTCTCAAGGCGGCCACACGTCACAGCCAGATCCTTGCTTATCTGCGCAGCCACGCCAGCAAACTGCGAACGCGATTTCAGCGCTGAGGTGTCCGGTCGCGCTCGCGGCGTCCGCCCATTAACAGCCAAGAGGCCATTGGGAGGCCTGTCATCGGAGAAGGTTTTTGGCACGTCGACAGGAGGAGAATCGGGTACGTAGGCTGTATTTACGCGGCCATTTGGGGGATTGTGTACTGCGCGGCCCGATTGCTGAAGGACCTGAAGGAAATCGGCTGTGCGATCTGTTCCAAAACTCATTGCTGTCGAAAAGGCGGAGAAGGAACTGAAGAGATGGAGAAATAAACAAGACGTAAAAAGTGAGCGCAAACAGAAGACAGTTATCCTAAACAGCCTCAATCGGATCGCCGCAGGGGTGGAATGCGACTTCTTTGGTCACAAAGGCCTTTAAGCGGTCAGCTAAAGGTCCCGGATGATCAGAGAACAATCGCATTGCATGTCGACTTTAGGTACGGAACCGAGCTTAGACGTACTCAACAGGCTATATGGGATACGTGTGCTTAATACCTTCAACAGTATGGGTGTAACTATGGCTAAATGGCAAGTTCCATTAGTCGTCTTCTGAGACCGGGGTAAGTCATCACACACTTTGCGTTATAAAGCCCGAATGACAAGCTGAACTAACCGGTTTCTGAGAGACTGCAGTCAAAGTCACTACTGGAAACGTCAGACAGCGAAGGTACTTCCCTCGATGAAGGACTTGTTTCTCTGCAGTATAACATCTGGGGTCGCACCGCTACTACTGTTGCTGAATAGCTTTTTTGCATTCTCAACAGGATTATAGGCCGGCATCGAGGTGGATAAAGAGAAGCAGAGACTAACAGTGCTGCCCGTTGACAGCCATATAATTCTCCACGGAGCAGCAACGATCGTAATCTGAGACGTCTCGAATCCGAGTTCACCGGGGATGAAACAGCAAGTTTCATTCAGTTCACTCGTACCGGCATTAAAACCCCAGAAGCAGGCATACCCGATCCCCTCAGCCAAGATGGATGAGGATTATGTATAAAATGTTAAGAGCCGGCCTAACCGACTCGCTCGCACGCAGCCCTGACGACTCATCTTCGCGCCACGTTATCGATCCGCCTAAAGGCCGTGCACATGGTGATACCGCGCCAGCTGTTGGCAAGACTAGTGCTCCACCAAACCTCTCTCTCTCTCTCTCTCTCTCTCTCTCTCTCTCTCTCTCTCTCTCTCTCTCTCTCTCTCTCTCTCTCTCTCTCTCTCTATCTCTCTCTCTCTCTCTCTATCTCTCTCTCTATCTCTCTCTCTCTCTCTCTCTATATCTCTGTACTATCTCTCTCTCTCTATATATATATATATATATATATATATATCTATATATATATATATATATATATATATATATATATATATCTATATATATATATATGTATATATGTATATGTATCTATATATATCTATCTATATCTATATATATATCTATATATATGTATATCTATATCTCATCATGTATATGTATCTATGATATATATATATGATAGTAGTATATATATATATATATATATATATATATATATGTATATATATATATACTAATATATATATCAATATATGAATATATATGATATATCAGTCATTATGAGGTAGTGATTTCCAGGTTGTGTCAGAAAGTATGCTGGTTGTTTTGTCCTAACTTGTTGTCGATTTACAGCGCCCTTGTTTGTCATTGTTCAATCTGTCAAACAAGTTCAACTAGACTATTGGCTGACATAGGAACCTGTCTTTCCAGACATCGTTCGTATACGCCATAACGATACCAAGACCAATACAAGTGCAGCCATCATCAGGCCCCTTGGTAAACGCGGACGACGAAAAGAGAGAGGAGAGAGAGAGAGGGGTCATATAACCATGTTCACACCCATCTCCTTATTGGTAACTCTGACCGCATAAACTTTCATCTTCGGAAGGACTCTTGTCGACAATTTGTGAAACAGTAACGCATGACTTTCGCACTTGAAGAGACAGCAGCCGATATGGTAAACGGATGGCAGGAAATTCACACAGGGTGACAGAATTCGTGCGGGCAAGTACTGTGCGAACAAATTCATTGACGGTCAGTGGGTGTTTGTGTCCGAATGCATTTACTCCACCCCAAAAGTGTAGTGTTCGCACATGTCAATGCACTGAAACAGTCAAAGGCCTTCACCAGGAAGGTAGTAATCGCCCTGCAATGCTGGAAAATCTAAATGCATAGTCGCCTTATGTTAATGCGAAAAAGACCCTACATATAAAGGCAATCTTTGGGGTCTCGCAATCACATAGGCTACAACGAGTGCGAACATGAAGACTGGATACTAGGTAGAAAAAGTTAATCGGCGGTTGATACACTATGCGCAACATTGGCCGACCCCAAAAGTCAGAACACCGTAAAGCCGGACAAGACAGACAGGGAGTGCTGACCCGAAGTCAGGTGGGCAGAACACGGCGTCGGTAGGAGCCTCCAGTACTGACGACAAAAGAAGCCCCCACCAACTCCTTCGGCGCTCGCCCCAGTACATCTTATCGGTCATTCCAACTATCGGAATAAAAATACGTCGTCTTCAGTGATTGAAAAATAGCCACACTGGAGAGAAACGTCGACAGAGTTGTTTAACCTGCCATCGTTGGCACGTAGCGTCGGTTCTATAGCAGCGGCATTTGAAAAGCCCCTTACAACTGCAACTAAGGGTCAGCGTTAGTTGCTGAAAATAAAGCCGTAAACCAGTGCATCAGCGTAATTAATGGCTGTCAGCTACCAGCAACAACATAGCCGTCTGTTTGGTTGGCTATCATAGCGTTTGATTTCGCCCATTGTGGGCGTTTGTGGGACTAGGCGCGAATTGTGGTCCATAATAATTTAGTCCAATCATTCCATACCCCATCTTGCTTTACACAAGGTTGCATCCGGTAGCCCATTCGGCTCAACAACGCCCGTAACTATAATATCAAGAGGATCCTATGTGCTTTCACAATCGCGAATACTCACTTGGGCGCCGGATGACGACCTACAGACGGTGATGTTACGGGTGACTGAAGTCGACAAACCCGTTGGCTTTAGCATAAACAGAGGTCAAAGTATTTTCGTACTGAAGTATTGACCAGGAGAAGGACACTCTCAAGAAAAATGAGTGTTTACTTAACGAAGTAGACCATTTCAAATAACTCGGGACGCAGCTGCCACTAAAGGACGACATCGTATCTTGCATTTGGTGCTCCTCGTTGGGTTTCTCCGACCATTACAGAGAATTCATGGATCCAATGTCATATCGCCATCGCCACAAAAGATTCATACGTAAGGGGCAGACGTCTGGTTAGTTTTCCTATACGGCTATAAATGTTGAGTTGTGCACATGGAAGATGAGCTAAAACGGAAGGTACTTGAACATCGCTGCCTGAGAACCCTCCTCCACATGAAGTACGCTGATTTGAAACATGGTATGACGGTCCGCACTGGTTGCGACATCACACGGACCATCGCATCAAGCCATTCAAAAAAGACGGAAGAGGCGATCTAGGCACTTTTTCGTCGTTCGTCTCATCAGCTCAGCGTTGTTGCCCTCGGTTTACGGTCGTTTTCTGTCTGGGTGGCTGGCTGACTGGCTTAACACAGTTCCCAGGGCATAGTGCTTCTAGAACCTTCTGTGTTCAGCCTCCGTTGCCGGGGGAGAAAACAGGTTGAACTCTTCGCATTCGCCGCCGCAGACACTACACCGCAGAGATACAATCAGCGACATTGTCAAGGTCACATAAATTAGGTATGACCAGTTGTGATAGACATTTAATGGCCTAGCAACTACATCCTATAAATACTGCGAAACCGGGCAATGCAATACTCTTAGGTAAAACTGCCTCTGATGATGGATTTGAACGAGAATCCAAAACGTCAGACTGAAAAAGCTCCTGTTCCATTGATCGAGCCTCCCTCTTAGCGACTACTTTCTGGAACTTGCTTCTTTGCTTCTATGACCAGAACTGTACTTAGTACAAATAAATACTAGCGGTCTTCGCAAATACCCTTCGTAACTTAGACATGGCTGGTCGCGGCACCGGTAGAGGTTATTTTGACCGCTTATTTATCCTGCAACAAATATGAGAGGAGGATCGTCACTTTAAAGAAGATACGCTTTCCGTTTTCTTTAATTCTGAGCAGCGTTCAACTTGGTCCATTGGAGTGTCAAACAGGTCATTCAGGCTGACAACAAGACTCCTACAATTTTTGAGCTTGCTCAAAGAACACTGGCAACCCACGTACATAGAATTTCAAGCGCATATTTGGGAAGTGAGTACCATGCTCTGAACGCTGGCATCCGACAGTTTAACTTTTTTACCAGCCCTCTAATTCTGCAATTGATCCGACCCTGGCCACAACGTGATGACAACAAGGGCGTCGAAGTTGGACAAGCTACTGTCATTGTGGACTTGTCACTCCGACGATATCACCACACTCAGAAACTCCGATGAAATAAACCTCTCTTAAATACATAGTTGGAGCTCCCTACAATTTGGTCTGAATTTGAACGTTTAGCAAACCAAAGTGTTCACACACTGGGCCGTACCCCTATCCTGGAGGGAGAAAACCACAGGGTGATCAAGTTCTCTGCCCTTCTCAGCGACCGACTAGCCAGTGAAAGGAGGTAAGCAGGCGGTGTACACCACGCACGCGACAATATGCCAAACTTTAAAATGCCTGCGGTCTCACCATAACGTTCAATTGAGGCCAATGATCCAAGTGCATGAGGTGACGATCGAGATCTTCTTGCAGCTAGTCACGTTGCGTAACTGGTGCCTCCTGGAAATAGTAGCGCTTCAACTCATGAACAAGGTCTCGAAAGAGAAAGTCCAGCGCCGATCCGATAGATCGCTACCTAATGATGAAATTAAACACACTAACTCGAAGGGGAGTTTATCAGTGATGTAAGCTCTCTGAACCATTCTATCCAAGGATGTACCGCCGACGCCTTGGAAAGGGTGGTGGGTCCATCAAACGTTGTGCCTATACGGAGAACCACTTGTAATCTGATAAATAACACGATCACGCACGCAAAGGTGTACAACGATAGCATGTATAATTGAATAGCTACTCCATGAGTGCGCAAACTTGACGCCATATGGACAGAGCAGAATACAGACAGCCGGTTAGGTCATCAACAGCAAATCCAAAACAAGTTGGTTTCAAGTTGTTAGCTGAAGCTGACACATTATTCCTAAACTAGCGTTTGAAAACTGTCAACGACAGGTTATAAAGAAAAAGGACAAAATATGGCAGGAAAAAGATGGAAGGTTACTCAAAGTGGTGCCAAGAACGCTATAGAACGCAAAGGGTTCATAAGTCAGACCGATCAACAAAAATTGAGTGGGGCTGCTATGGAGCGTCATTTAATCAACGCGAGACCATCATATTGCTAGGTAAATGTAAATTTGCATGCGAAACGAAGACAGTTTAAAGACACTCGAAGTAACTTTCATCCTCTACAAGGCGATGGCAACAACTTAGTGCTTTCGAGCGATATAAAAGAGGAACACTTGGGGGGTTCATGTTTCCGATTCTTGGGTCAATAGGCCTGTACAGAAGCAATCCAGATATCTCGAGTCCGTAAAATGAGCCTGTTCGTTCGTGACATACGCTGGACGTACCTATCTAGTACTCACGCGATCCGATCGGTTTGCTACAAAAACACCTGAACACAAACTTTTATCACAGCACTAATGATAACAATCAGGCATTTTAAACTCCTGCGTCGGGTGGAAAACTTTCGGCGCAGTCCGTGGTGTGAGTAAGATAACGAATTGATGTTACAAATGACCAACATTATTTACTCCAAGAGTATAGGGGCGCCTGTCAAGTGCAAGCAAGGTTTAAAAAATTGGCATTTGCTACCCTCGTACTGTTAGAAACAGTAATAATTAAAATTTCAGTCAGTTAGTTTCTCTAAAGTAATTATGCCTTAGTGTCCAGTATTGGACATCAAGTGGGTTCAAGATCACATATTAAAGAGGAATTCAACAACGTAAACCTGCAACTGTTAGCAGCAGAGTACTGCGATTAGTTGCCCTAGAAGTTCGAAACATATCTTAGGATAAGTAGTGCACGTAAAACACCAGCTGTCGATGTACCTTTTTAACTGTGGGTCATATTACGGAACATTCAGGAGGGGATAACCTCGCCAAGATTGTAAGCAAATTGTACAAGGCACAGAGCTCGAGGACCTTACATTGGAGGAAGTTAATCAGGAGCAATAAAAATAACAGCGTTGATAAAGAGCAACCCTTAACTACAGTAACGTAAAATGTCTACGCTGTTTTATTTCACTTAAAAAACTGGAAGTGCATTCCAAGGAACGAAGAGGTGCGTTGCGGTAGTAACCAAGACTGTAGTTACTACTCCGCAATCATCTGTGCATTGGCGTAAGTCATAGTTACTTATTTAATACCCCGTCGTTTTGGTCCATAAACAGAGTTAACGCATTGAAGCCACGATGGTATGGCCGGCTACAAAGAGGACTGTATTTAAACTAAAGCTCCGTCTACAGTGTTTATATCAAGGGTTCCAGACATATGACAGATTATCCAATCTTTAAACTCTTAACGCACGCAGCAAAGGCAGCTGTAAACGTCATATTTCAGAAATCCCTAGATCACATTCCCAACCCACACGCAACATTCCCATTTGCAACTCACACGGTTTCTCTGTGTACCGCACTTAATTTTACGTTACAAATAGGGTACTCGAAAGGCCCATGCCTATTTCCCTCAATAAATTGAATTGAATTGAACCCCAAGCTCACCTTTCGCAGCGTTGCGAGTTATTAATTTGGCCGCATATTCACGAATGGATTATAACAAAAGAGTGTGTCTACATTTCTTACGACTAGCCATAGGAAAATAGAAACACTTAAGGTCAGAATTTTTGGCAGTTATTTGATGTCGGTGTAAGCTTAGCTATGACAGGATCGTCTAGGAAACCATTGAAAGCGGAGTATTGAGTATTGTCAAAGACGTCAGTGATTTCAATTCAATTCAGTTTGTTGAGGGAAATAGGCATGGGCCTTTGAGCCCC
>WEDG01014414.1:0-14474 GCA_017591395.1 Schistocephalus solidus | reverse complement strand
ATATATATATATATATATATATATATATATATATATATATATATATATATACATATAATATATATATATATTGATAAGGTGGAACCGACAAAGACACGGGAGACCAGAATGGCCATTTCTGGCTTATTAGCCGTCATCAGCCAGTCATACCCAATCCCAAGTGTGGCACACCTGGGATTCGAACCCGCGACCTTTAGTATTTAAATCGATTAGTCTACCATTGAGCCGCGGGCTTGGTTTTTGTCGGTTGTGATCGGGAATATGATGATAGTGTGGGGCTCACCGATCTGCTTAAGGAACATGTATGTTCCGTTGTGCCCTGGAGCTCAGACTAGAGCTCTCGCAGGTAGTCGCATAGCGACGTGTAGCATATGATGAAATGAAACCGACAAAGACAAGGGAGACGTAATGGCCATTTCTGGCTTATTAGCCGTCATCAGCCAGTCATACCCAATCCAAAGTTTGGCACACCTGGAATTCGAACCCGCGACCATTGGTATTTGAGTCGAACGCTCTACCATTGAGCCACGGGCTCGTTGTGTTGTCGGTTGTGATCGGGAATATGATGATAGTGTGGGGCTCACCAATCGAATCCCAGGTGTGCCAAACTTGGGATTGGGCATGACTGGCTGATGACGGCTAATAAGCCAGAAATGGCCATTCCGGTCTCCCTTGTCTTTGTCGGTTCCATTTCACCATATGCTACACGTCGCTATGCGACCACCTGCGAGAGCTCTAGTCTGAGCTCCAGGGCACAACGGAACATACATGTCCCTAAAACAGATCAGTGAGCCCCACACTATAATATATATATATATATATATATATATATATATATATATATATATATATATATATATATATATATATATATATATGAGCAGAACCTCTCACAGCTGTGCCATGTAGCTGTGGGGCTTAACACGTGTCTGGGCTTTTTGCTAGTACTTGTGATGCCAGTATGGTAAATAAATTCATACGTTATTCATACGTTTTTCTACTATACTGCCTTTTGACAGCTTGTAAATATCAAGTGGTTATTTCGCAGAGCGTGATTTACTTCGGCCCAAATATTCATAATAAATTTCGGTTTTTGCCGTAGACCCTCAAATAAATTGATCTTCTCAGAGTTAGCTTTTAATTTCCGAGGAAAGTTAAAAGAGCTGTAAGTTAAAAACTGGAGTATCTACAAGGAATGTCTGGGTCCGAATAATGAGCCCAAACCCTTGAAATTGTGCCATGCAGTTGCATAATGTCGGAAAAATACGCATCTGGACGTTTAGCTAGTACCTGTCCAAGTATTGATTGCGCTGGTATGTGCACTTTTCAATGCATCTCATCAGGCCGGTATAGCCGCTTTACACAACGGCTTTTATGGCTGCTTGGGTGCCCACAGTTGAAGCTCAGCCCTTTCATAGTATTTATCGTTTTCCTTAACACTTTGTATTTCATTCCACAATAATCTTTGCGGCAGACAGGAACATCAAGATAAGCTAGCCACTTGTTTTCTTTCTCCTCAATCGTTACTGTGATACCCGAAAAGACGACAGTGAGATGTAATTTGAAGGTATATCCACATACTTAGACTAGAATTTTGGTCTGCGGTGTCGGCAGAGCAGCGAATTAAAACGTTGCTAGAACAACTGAGCTATTTTGCCCGCTACCGGTGAACTTGTAAGCGTGTCTTTCATCTGCTTGTAGCTTGTTCAATCAAATGTGATGTACATTAGATCCCCCTACTCCTTAAATGTTAACGGAGATTGGGAAATGTTCTTTTGATCCAAAAAATACATAATGAAGTTTGTAATATTCATTGATATGCAGCCTAATCTTCATATGTGTCGGTCATGACGAGCTTTTTTCTCATCGTAAGGTAAATCTTCACTGTGAAATGGCTACTTCCGTAGTTTGCCCTTCTTTCCCTTATTTCAAATTCACCTTAAATATAAAACATATTCCATAGAAAATATGAATAAAGATATTTTCCTTTCGTGCCCATTTGATATACTTAAAAAGAGGTATATTTCCTTTTAAAATAGTTCTAATTATACGACTTTTTGAGGCTGTTGAATTTTGTCTTCTAAATCCATCGTAACCGCCAGTTTATTAATATTGACTTTAAGTATATAACGTGACCCACATCCATGATATAAATTTATCAAAACTATATGACATCGTCACAACAGAGATAAGTGCATTATTTTGTTTAGGAAGAATATATCTGACGTGTAGTTTGGAAACCGGAAATGCAAGTGCAACGGCCTATGGGGTAAAACATTATTCAGGAACTGTAAACGATTGTTAAAACCAAAATCTACCGTTCCTTTAAAGCATAAAGTTTGACGAAAGCGTTATGCGTTACCACACCAGTAGATGGAACAATATTTTTGTGCGTGTTTTCTATAAACTCTATTTAAATTTATAAGGGCATTGAGAATCAATGAAAAACGGCTGGCTACGTAGGCTGCAATTTGGTAACAGAATAATTTCAAGTTCAAATGCCGGCATCCTGTTTTGACTGATATAGCTTTGGATAATGTTAAACGGTAATCAATATAACAACCTTACTTAAGTAATATTTTGGAATATAAATGACCTTTCAGATTTGGTTGATATTTTATGAGATAAGGAAGCTAAAGTATGCCCTGAGACAACACTCCAGGATTTGGATGGTTTGGGCGTGTCTGTATAGGGTCTTCGCTTCATTGTTTATATAGATTACTTATTATGCCGATCATGATTACTGGGGATGAGACCAAATCGAGTAGTGTATTTAACACAGGCCACTGATGAATAATCTCACTAAATATGACCATTTACAATGAACAATGGGCTGTTAATATCTTTAAATCTGCGTTGGCATAGTGACCAAACTCTGCTAATGCTCGTAACCCCGAGAGTACCCAAAATAATATTTTTCTCACGTGTTTTCCAGCAAATACATTTGAATTAATAAGAGTTTCGAAAATCGACGAGAAACTTTCCACCACATAAGAAAGCCATTCTTTTGTACGGTGCACGAGCGGTCAAACAGATAGTCTTTCGCAAGCTGGCATCCTATTGTTACTGAAATATCATAGAATAAGGCTGCTCGGTAATCAATACGATAACCCTTATTAGGTAATTTGTTTGTATCGAAAGACATTTTATGAGATAGAGTATCAAATTTACCTTCTTACACGTAGATGTCCTCTTTCGATTTTGTATTCCCCGTTAAGACATAAAGTCAGCATGCTTATTAAAATAAAATAAGCCAGTCATGTCTTGATGAAAAATAAACCGGAATGGGCAAATTAAAAACGACCTGCCTGTCCAGAAGTCAAATGAAAGTCTACTACCTTGCGAAATGTGTACTTGTCTGCAGCTAAATTTTGACAAATCAAACTGAAAGACACAACTTTGCGTTGAAATGGTTATGAATATGGATACATATGATTGAGTAATTTTATAATCTCATCGGGTTTAGTGGTAATAAATGTTGACAGAGCCTGGAGAGAGTTTATCAAAAGGCTTTCCAAACATATTTCTTAACCTTTTCCTTGAAAGTTTCTTATTGTATTTCTGTTGCCCTTTCTTCCAGGTATACTAAGACCGTAAATATTCCCGCAAATGTTGTTAAGTAAAGATCATTTCTTTAAATATTTTGGAATATTAGGCTTTATTATTTTAGCGAATCATTTTGATAACCCGTTAATTTCAATGACGGCGTGCCAAGGGAAGTGAAAATTTACTCTGGGATTAGTAGCCAATCCGCAAATGATCATTCTTCGAAAATGTCTTGCAACAGTGAAGAAACGCACCCGAGAGCGGTACAGAGCCACAATTAAAGCACGGGCACCTTAGCTAACCTCCCTAGATAAACGATGTGGACTGACAGGAAAGGATTCATGAAACATAAGTTGAGATTGTTAATCATGTTGCGCATACATATTAAATCACCCGAGATCTAGATTTAGAGGAAGGATCTTATACTGGGGAGGGCTGGCGAGTGCCTAACAAAGTGATCCGTTAGTGGGGAGGTCACTGCATGTGCCTGCATCTAGACTGGATGAAAACAACGCTCTAAGGACTTCTTGAATTCCTCCCTCCAGGTAAACACTTGCACTAAAAGCTATCAAACTGGAGCGGAAATATTTAAGGTCAACAGAAACTGAGAGACAAGGGTGATGGACAAACAGGTCATTGCGAATTCTAAAACATCGCCAACATCAGCTCTTATTGCGAAGGCTCGATGAACTTCAGAGTATGCTTTGCTCATCAAGTGCGCATTCCCCATAACTTTAAAACAAGAGCTTCGCCCGCAATCCGGGAAACGCCTCCACAAGTATAAGCATGCCAGTCACCTAGGGAAGCAGGGTCTGAAAACCAGGTCACTCGCATCACTTTCACCTTCTTTGCAAAACCTGCTGCCACGTTTTAGCCCACCGCATGCACCTATTCGGTAACAGGTACTCCTATGACAACCCTAAATAAATAATTACATTCAGTGGTCATTATTTCCCTGTCTTTGAAGAGCCAGTTAGTAAGGTAAGTCATAAACATTGTCTCTAATCCTACCGCAAAACCCACAAATCTTGGTGGGAAGAGGTGAGTTGAGTTTTTTGCGTGGTAAAAGCCTAGTAGGCATGTAACATACCGTGGACGGAGGCTCATGCCACGCCAGTCACCACTCACAGTCAATCAGCTGACTGGCAACAAAAGTGCTGACATTCTTTGCCACTGAATTCATTCCCCTTTACTAACAGAACTGCCAATATGAAGTCTATCGCCAAGTATTAGTATTGAAGGTTACCGAATTAAGGTATAACTGGGTTCCTCCCCAGACTTCCGCTCAGGGTACTGTAACTCCTCTTGGTGATGTTTATCTGCCCTTATGTGACAGCCAAGATCTCCCCTTTTATTAAATACCCGTATTTTAGGAGCTAATGGTGCTTGGCACACGCATACGAGTTACTTAGCTTCATCAGGCATTGTGTCCATGACTATAGGTCTGCGCTATGGCAACAGCTGGATGCGAAAAGATGCAGTGCAGCCAATATTGAGTACGTCATCTGCAAGTCACCACGATGACCTATGTTGTGGATGGTGCTGAACTCAGTGGCTTGTGAGGGTCCAAGTCTTGATATTGATTTATATGGTTGCTGTGCCAGCGTAGTTTCATTATCTTTATTTCGCATCACAACGTACTGGTGCTGAAAGAAAATTTATTTATTTACATAACGAATAAGGTGATCTGCAAGAGCAAAAATGAAATCAGGAAAATGACATTGAATAAGCGTACTTGTTGCCTGTGCTCCCAACCATCTGAGTAAACCAAATTGATTCAATACATTTTCGTAAAACATGAGACTATAAGTGGCTTTTTTGTTTGCTGAAAACTCCTTTGGAAGCAATGAGTGTCCAAAACTGCTCTATTTTCATCCCCAACGCCAGGTCGGTGACCAAATACTTTATCTCGGGAGTTTGTAAAAGTGGCCGTTAGCTCCTAGTCGCTCATTGGGCATCCTGTATGCTTTAGTCTACGATTGCATCCTTGCAAAAAGTCAGCCGCGTTGCGTTATGACTTTCTTAACTATCTTGGCGTACTTCGTACTATTGTTCGCATTCTCCGCTCACTTTTCACCTTTGGACTTTGGGTTAAGCGTATGGACATTTCCGTATTAAAATATTTTTAAATGAAGCAAACTGATAATGCGAGTTTTACAGTCAACAACTCTGATGGAACAATTCAACGAAATCAACTTATTCGTCGAATTACTCTCATTTTACAACCTGCCATGGCCTAGGCACACGTCGCAAAGTTCACCAAAACTACGTTGATGAGCTTGTATTTGAGGTTCTTTCCCATTTTCCATATTATATCATTTTTACTCAATTGACGTACCATCTTTTTGGTCATTCATAAACATTTTGACCTGAGAATCTTTAAATAACGACACCGCTCCTCAAATTTCAACCGATAACTTCTTTGTATTCAAACTCACCGAGTTCTTCAAACGCGGGATTAAAAAACTGTTTTAAACGTTCGGAGCAGGCTGTGAGGAATGGTGTAGAATAAACAGTTGCTGAATGCTAGGAATGGTATTAAATAACATGATAACATTTTAAATAATTAAAAATCACACGAACATGTTAGAAAACCCAATAATTCAGAATCCGGGTCCTGAGGCTCAACAGTAAAGTTTTTTTCTTGAAGGCATTTTCTCTGCCTATGTTACTCAGGCCACCTCTTGGTTGTTGAATTTTATGCGGATGTGGCTGCCAACTGTTTTTTTTAAGGTTTTTATTCCCGAGAATAAGATAATCCTTCGGCTCCAAGTGCAGTATATTAAAGACTTCTCAAAAATATTTACAAAATCACCTGAAATTCTGTTCCTAGCTGGGTGGTGGGATTGGTTCCATTTCTCGGCCACTGTGATCTTCTACGGCGCGTTCCAAGGGAAAATGTCCCTTTTAAAGTCAAATTTAAAATAATAAATTTTAAAATCAAATTTAGGCCTGGTACATATGGGCTTATGCGTTAACTAAAAGAAGACTTGCGACAGCGTGACAGCTAACTAATTCAGTTTTAGGCAAATCGTCTTAATTATCTCTGACCTTTGGAGAAACTAGAGGCACGTATAGAAATGCGGTATTTCCATCCCTGTTTATGCACGTCATATTTAATCCCCTTGAAAGTAAAAAAATGAACTTCTGTGCTTTCCGATGGCACACATATTTAAAATGCAATCCCATGTTTGCTGCTTTAGGCTACCATGACAAGTTTGGGGGGATCTAAAGCGGCAGTTCTAAGGGCATGAATGTTGTACCACCGGTTCTCTAACCAACTGCAGTTATAAGTAAAAATAATCAATATTAAATTACATACGATGGTAAGCATGAATTTATACACTTTCAAACTGATTTAAGTAAACGCACGACTACATAGGGAAATGATTTTCTGTGTGACCTAAGAGCCTAATTTATAGGACAGGATAATTTCGAACGAGAAACAGGATCATTATTATCGTACCGTGTAATCCTTTTCATCCGAAAAGTTAGTTTAAGTTACTGATGAGTGCCCAATGGGTTTCGTTCTGGTTGGGTTAGCTGTGAAATATTTTCTGATTTGCACCCAATTTGAAGTGATTTTGCAAGGAAAATTTAGCAAAATATTCTGCAGCGAAAAGAAATTTGTTTAAGGGTGGGGGAAGTTAAGGCTTTTTTCGACTAACTAGGGATAATACGAGAGAGCCAATAAGAATGAAGCGTTCTATGGGATTGGCTTTTACTCTGTGTTCATTTTAACGCACCTAATAATAGCTTGTGGTAACCGGTAGAGTTTTATGAGTGTACGCTATAATTTATCGTATTCAACTATGCATATCCCACTGATCTCGCGTAGTTAAAAAGGTTCATGTTTAAAACAAGGCTAAAACCCGCAAATACAAGCGTAGAGAAACAGAGTATTTGGGTATGCATGACTTTGGACGGCCTGTGCAGTTCTGTGAGAAGACTTTGAGCTTTGTGATGAACACACCAAGACACGATTTATGGGCTAAGCAGAATGCAAGATCAGACACTATGACGTCGAACCTTCATCAAATTTTCGGGAAGCATACAACATCATTGGGTCTAGCATTTTGGATGACGGAAACTTGATCCCAAGAGTGTGAATCCGTGGCAGTCTGCAGATTTATCTACTCCTAAATCTTTTCAACCACAACAATCATTTTTTTCCTAAGACTTCTGCCTACAGAGGTTGTCCACTGAAACAAGAAATACGCAGTTTTGTGTACGTGATCTCTATCAGTCATCACGTAGTGACTCATTTCGCACTGCCTTAGTAGGTTTTATAATGGGGTTGCACGAAAATCGTTAGAGACTAATACAAAAAAATTAATTTCTTTAATTTGAGATCTAGCCGAATAGTATTCCTGATGAAATCAAGAAGGACTTTGTCGGTTGTTTAGGACTTCAACGCTATCTTCAGGCAGGCCTGCAACGAGCTGCGGCCAACCTGGATGGACGCGTTGCCTGAACCCACATCGATGAGCCATCTTAAGCCACAGAAATAGGTAGAGTCCTGTGCGTTTAACCACTGCAAGTAACAACTTTCATCGCCTCTCCAACAGAGTGTAACCAGTTCAACTGAAATCCTCTAGAATTAGTTTCTATGTAAGTATACGCATCGAAAAACTATTTTTGTAGGCAAGAAGACGCCAGGTTGACCACTGGTGTGCGCGGACACAGTGGCTGCCGACAAAATTGTCTCCATACCGTGTGAAGTAGACGTGCTACCACATGAAATGATAATGTAAATGCTGAAATATGTTACTTCCTTTTAAAAAGGCCACTTAGGTGGGGTTGTAACACCAATATTCATGCATTATAGTCGGCAAAAAATGACAACATGTATAGTTTAAATTTTCTCCTTGGCTTATGATGTTATTTTAAATCCCAATATATTTAATAGAAAAGTTGCACATAACCATTCTTTCTTAAATTTATTGGTATAAAGTTGCACCTCTTTCAATTTTATACTTGAAAAAGGATATATTTTAGTTTTAAAAAATGTTGTCGATTGCCACGTTACGCTGAACCTGACCTGCCGTTACACTTGCATGCAGGGTTTCAGAAGAACATGCTGTATACTTTCCCTCTAAGGAAAATAAAGAATTTTTTAGCCACGAGCAGGATATCACAAAACGCAGATAAAGTTTTGAAATGGAGGGGCCCATTTTGTTTACTTTCTATGCAGCAATAATAAATGGACAGGTGAATCACATTAGGACTTGACCTTTCACGGCCCTAGATAATCGCCTAATGAGAAAATGTTTAAATCTAAAATATATCTTTTTTCAACCAATTGGTCAGTAAAATGTAGGTAATTGCATGTTGTCTATAAAATGTATGTGCATTTATAAGGACATGGGCCATCAATGAGCAAAATGCATACTACATTAGTAGCCATTTACAGAATGTAGTCATTCCATTCGGTCGAAGCTTGTTCAAAAGCCGTTTTTCTGTCATGACTGAAATACCTTGAGATTAGGCTGCGTGGTCATCGATATTGCAAACCTTCATTAATTAGTTTTGCGAGTGAAACACAAATTTCAGTAAGAATGACCTGTGGCAATCTACTTAGGTACCGGAGAATAAACGGCCCTCAATGCGTCTGGCATTGTGCCCAATCCGGGAACCTAGATTTGTGCTCATGGTGAGGGTTAATGCTAAGATAAGGGATAGGTTTAAGATAAGGGTTAAGGTAAGGAGTAGGCTTATGAGCAGAATGTTGAGGGTTAAAGTTTAGGGATGTATCGGCTGTATGAAATACGGTTATGTTAGGTCTGGGGTGTATATTAAGGTAACAATATAGGTTTACGTTGGGCTTAAGGGTAGGAATAGGCCATGAAACTGTTTACCCTTCCTGAGATCTATCTAAGTCCGTCTATGTTAGGTGATCGAGGCACTCCTACTTTCGTGTACCGATTTGTCATCCTTACACGAACTTCAAAATTTATGTTGAGATCTGATGAGATAGCAAAACTACTGCAGTCGCCTTTGACGTTAGAAATGCACATAGACAAGTACAGAACGGAACGGCCCACAAACGACGTAACCATACAGTTCCTGGACCGACAAATTTAAAGAAGATTCCCAATCCCATGAAATGTCAACCGAAATTCTGAAATTTGTTTTCGATTCAAAAAACTTTCTTAATTATGGTTGCCTTAGTGAGTAGCGTGCAGCCTAATCCTAAAATATTTCGGTCACGGAAGGATCTTGCCTTTTGAACGAACTTCTTGCTGACTGCCCACAAAAATTATACTCTTAAAAAATAACTACTTAACTAGCGTGCAATTTTCTCATCGATTTTCAGTGCTTCTATTATTTCAAATATATTTTACAGAAAAAATGCACAAAATATTATTTCTTACACTCTTTTTTATAGACAGTTACGTCTGTTTCACATATAATACTTGAAGCAGGTGTATCCTTTGCTTTTTAAAAGTTTATAATTAGGAAATTCCTAAAGACCTTGAAATGCTCATCCATAATATATGCATCTCGCAATTTTTTAATGTTGTCTAGAATTTATACAACATCATCAAATTACATAACAAAATTTAATGAGAACTGTGTGACCTCTTATTAATAATATAGATACATTTGTGCGATTTTTACTGACATAGAAAGCATACAACATGTGGTTTTGAAACCATGAATTTAAGTGTAACGACAGCAAGTTTTAAAAATTATTCAGCAATATATAAAATTTCATATTTTCTTCAAGTATAAAGTAAAAGAAATAGTATTTTGTGCGTACTGTCTGAAAAATATATTTGAATTAATAAAAGCATTGAAAATCAATAAGAAAATTACATACTAATTACGTAGCCATTTTTTTAAGAGTTTACAGTTTGCAGGTAGTCAGAAAGGAATTCGTTCAAAAGGCAGCATCTTACTGTGGCTGAAATATCTTGGAATTAGGCTGCACGATAATCAATACGACAACAATAATTAAGGTATTTGTTTGAAATTAAAACAAATTTCAGCATTTCGGTTGACATTTAATGAGAAAGGGAAACTACTGTAGTTATTCACATTTCGTCTGCATTCGAAATAGATTAGGTGTGAACCCATATTAGATGAAAAATTAAGCATTTGGGTTTGCGGTTTATACGGCTTTACACCCTTACAACTGTAGCAACTCATCTCCGATCAACCAAAATCGAGTGATTACTTGATTCATTTGAATGGACCTGTTCTATGAACGCTCTTATTCACAACCTGAAGACAGCCATATCGAAGTTCTCTGAGCTGCTTGTTGAGCAGGCCGTCTATGCTAATTTTAAACGACAAGTGCAAGGCAATCAAGTACAATGCAAATCTCTAAAAAGTGAGCCTGCTTATGCTGCCTCCGGCCCAACAACCACACTGTTGTATTGGTAGACTTCCTAGCTCGGTTACTTTATACGGCAGAAAAGATATAAGCAACAGGAATTCATCCTTTGCAATGCTTTGCCTTTCTCATGCACTACGGACAGGTTGAAATTCACTCACGAAATAGGAGTCCTTTGGACTAAAATGCAGAGAGCAGAAGAGTGTTATTCGTGAGCAATGGGAGAAAACTAGTTAAGCTTTTGGATGTTTAGATGTTTCAGGCACGTAGACGGTTTTAATATGGTGTTCCAAAAAATAGTCAACTTGCCCCATTCTATAATAGCAAATACGCAACAGCGTGACCGACTAACTGCGAAAATTTTTTCGAAAAATGCTTATCTTCTACCCATCGTGTTCTAGATCTCGGAGTAACGGAACTTTATTTTACGAAAAGATTTCTCATTACAATCTTTCAATTAAACGTAGGTTTTTCAAAGCGTCAGTTTCCTTAGTCTCTTGTTCATATTTGTTTACGACCCTATTTCTAAATGTTAAAATAAAATAGTGGTAAACACATTTATTACTGCGTTATGTGGTTACATATGTCCGAATGGGGTGTTGGGGTACTACTTAGGGGTAGCACCACACATATAGCATTTGGTCGCTTCATTTGTCTCATACAGGTGTTTAATCTTCGTCTGGTCACGTCTAACTGCTACCAACTCTCACCTGTGTCTCCTCGAAGCTGGGATCTTCCAGCAGCCAAGGGCCGAGCAACAGTTACGACTGGCGGGCTAATCCAGGTGAGGGGCTCCGGCTTTGTGTGTGCCTCCACACGCGGTATGTCTGACTCCCGAACATCCCACCTCCCTTCTCTCAAAAACGTCTTACGGTGGGGGTGACAGCAACCCCGTTGGCGGCCCAGGCTAACTCGGGTCGTTCTCCCACTAAAAAAAACTTTGACCCATAGCCGTCTGGGATGTCCGATTAGCCCTAGTTAGGGACAGCACTGTTTGCCTCCTCGCGGAGGAAGGGACGAGAAAAGGTGCCCTAAAACAATGCTGGGTATCACGTCTTCTGCAGCTGGCCGCGGCTCGCTGATCGCAGAATATGTGGTCGTAAAAGTCAAACAAACAAAAATATACCCCGTGCCCATCCTCCTCGCCATACCCTTCAGGCTGCTCGGGTGAGTCCACTAACACTAGCAGCCTGGAATGTTCGTTCCCCTTTGATAAATCCTAGGAGCTACCGGCCGGAACGGAGGACGGTGCTAGTCGCTTGGTAACTGGCGCGCTACAAGGTGGACACAGCTGCTCTCAGCGAGACCCGATTCTCTGAGTAGGGTCAGCTGGAGGAGGACGGTGCCGGCTACACCTTCGTCTGGAGCGGCCGGCCAAAGGCAGAGCGACGCGACGCTGGTGTTGCCTTTGCCATCCGTAACGACATTGTTGGACATCTGCTCTGTCTGCCGCAGGGTAACAATGATCGCCTGATGAGCCTCCGCCTGCCTCTTCGGGGAGACCAGTTCGCCACCATCATCAGCGCCTACGCTCCCCCAATGACGTGTTCTGATGTGGCGAAGGACAAATTATACGAGGACCTGCACGCCTTGCTGGCGACAGTGCCGAAAGAGGACAAGTTAATTGTACTTGGTGACTTCAATGCCCGCGTCGGGACGGACCACGCTGCCTGGCAGGGAGTGCTGGGTCCCCACGGACCTGGTAGCCGCAACGACAACGGCCTCATTTTTCTGCGAACGTGTGCGGAACACCGTCTCCTGCTGACCAACACCTGCTTCCGCCGTCTGAAGCGGGAGAAGGCCACGTGGATGCACCCTCGGTCGCGGCGCTGACATCTGCTGGACTATGTTCTCGTCCGGAGGCGAGATCAAATGGACGTGCTGGCAAACAAGGCAATCCGCGATGCCGATGGTTGGACAGATCCCCGCCTCGTCATCTCATGGATGAGGCTCCGACTACAACCCCAACGAAGGCCCCAAGGTAAGAGGCCACCAGGTAAGTTTAATACTCCTTTGTTAAATTTGCCTGCTTACTGTTTTGATTTCAGCAACCAAATAACCGAGAAACTGGAGGACCTGCATGCTCCAGATGATAACGCTACCGTGGAGACACGATGGTGTCAACTGCGAAATATCATCCAGTCCACCGCCCTCACAGTCCTCGGACGCGCATGCCGTCAACACCAGAACTGGTTTGACGACAATGACGCCGACATCAGCAACTTACTCGCGGAGAAGAATGGACTACACAAAGCCTACATGGACCTTCGGACTGACGCTACCAAAGCAGCCATCTTCAGATGCCGGCGCCTTGTACAACAACGGCTGCGGGAGATGCAGGATGCCTGGATGATCCGAAAGGCTGAGGAAATCCAGGGGTATGCGGACCGCAATGAAATGAAACTTTTTCAAAGCCATCAAAACTATCTGCGGCCCGTGTATCAAAGGGAACACACTGCTGCTCAGCTCTGACGGCACAACACTGCTGACAGAGAAATCGCAAATTCTGAAGCGCTCGGCCGCGCACTTCAGAAGTGTCCTTAATTGCTCATCAGCCATCTCCGATGCTGCCATTGACCGGCTCCCTCAAGTGGACACGAACAATGACCTGGATCTGCCGCCTTCCCTACCAAAAACCATCCGGGCCATGCAGCAGATTTCCAGCGGTAAAGCACCGGGATCTGACGCAATCCCACCGGAAGTCTACAAGCACGGTGGACCCTGGCTGATGGCAGAACTCACAACAATCTTCCAGATGCCAAGGACAAGTTCCTCAGGATTTCATATATGCGACCCTAGTCCATCTCTACTAGTGGATTGGGAACCGGCAACTCTGTGATAATCACAGAGGCATCTCGTTGCTCAACATCGCCGAAAGGATCTTCGCTAGTATCCTTCTCAATCGTCTTAACAGTCACCTAGTACAGGACCTGCTCCTGGAAAGCCAATGTGGCTTCCGCCGACACCGCGGAACAATTGACATGATATTTGCCATCCACCAGCTACAAGAGAAGTGCCAGGAGATGCAAATTCACCTAAACACTACCTTCGTGGATCTGACGAAAGCCTTTGACACGGTGAATCGCGACGGACTTTGTAAAGTAATGCAGAAAATTCGGTTGTCCTGAGCGTTTCACGCACATGGTGCGTCAGCTTCATGACGGGATGACTGAAGATGCACAAGGCCGTCGTCTTGACGACACTCCCTTACGGAGCGGAGATCTGAACCGTCTACTCGAACCAAGCCAGGATGCTTAATCACTTCCATCTCAGCTGCCACTGCAAAATACTGAAGCTGAGGTAGCAAGACAGCCTTCCAGACACGGAAGTCCTGTAGTGGACTGGAATCTTCAGCATCCACGCCATGCTGAGGCAAGTGCAACTGCGATGGAGCGGCCACCTGGTGAGAATGGACGACGAGTGACTACCCAAACGACTTTTCTACGGAGATGTCACTACGGATGCTCACCAACACTGAGGTCAAAAATGACGCTACAAGGACACTTTGAAGAAATCGCTGAAGCAACTGCAAATCAACTCGGCGACCTGGGAGGACCTTGCCCAGGATAGACCACAGCATGGAGATCCG
>WEDG01014413.1:0-28626 GCA_017591395.1 Schistocephalus solidus | reverse complement strand
TGTAGCAACATATGGACGTATATGCTGTCATACCGTGGGAGTAGTCGGGAGGGGGTAGAAGTTGGTGACTGGGTCTGGTTCGCGTCGTCTTGCTCACCAGGGGTCCCACGGCGTGATGTCGGCGATGTGAGCCGCCCCATCTAGCTGTGTGGGAGGAGCGCACGATAACCTTGGGGTAAATCAACATGCCTATTGATGGATTTGGTGTCTGACACCCACGCCTCCAGCAGTTCCCACCCCATCCTGTTGCCGGCCCGCGCCAGTATCCGCGTGCTTGTGAAGTCAAACTCATGACCGTCCTCAAGCGTGTGGGTGGCCCCTTGAGGCAGTGGGTCGTCTCTCCGAGCGGCCCTTTTTTACTCGAGTATTCGCGAGCTGACGCATCGTTTTGTTTGGCCTGTATAACGGCGAGGGCCATTCTGGCACGGAGTTTGATCCACTATTCCTGATTGCTCGCCTGCGTCTAGCCGGTCCTTCATCTTAATGATTCTGGCACGCCTGGTAGCTGCCGGTCGATGGGTCATGCCAACGCCTAATTCTGCCGCGATGCGTTCTGTTGCTTCGGACCCATTGTTTATGTCACGGTCGGGAGTGTCAAATCGTTGGCGTCTATCTTCCGTTTGTCCTTCGTGGGCGCGTACGTATTCAGCGGCTTATGAAAGTCTCCGGATAGCCGTTCTTTGCCAATTAGTTCCTGAGATGCCATAGTTCTTGTGCTCTTCCTTCGAGCTCGCTACAGTGCGTTTTACCCGTTCGAAGAGCATCATAATACAATCCCGTTTGTGCATCGCTGGGTGGCTGCTAGGATAGCTAAGAATCTGGGTGTGGTTAGTTGCCTTTCTTCACACTGTAGTGTTGAAGCTACCATCGGCTCTATGCGTAACGAGTGCGGCAAGGAAGGATAATTTCGCGGCTTTCTATTCTTCCCTTGTAAATTTAGTGTCGGGGAAGTTGCCGTTAAGCAGGTCTTGAAAACCCGATAGCCTGTCCGTCTCAATAATGATGCATGTATTGTCCACGTAACGGTGCCGAAAACGCAGGTTCGTAGTGGTTAAAAACGACATTTTTCAGCTCTTGTAAAACCAATTCTGCAACTAGACTGGATATTGGGAACCCATGGGTGTTCCTTTAATTTGTTCGTATGTTCTACCATTGAAACTGAAAATCAGTTGTTGGCAGAACGCGAAGAGTTGCATTCCATGCTCGATTTTTAGGGGCCCCTTCGTTTTGTCATACGTTTCTTCGAGTCGTTAAGATAGCACACTGCGCGCCAAGTCTGGTGAAATGGACGTAAATTGTGAGACGACATCGAAGGATAACATGATATGGTTCGGGCATTGGCTTTCATTGGCACTCAGTCTTACGGTTTCCAAAATTCACGCTGTACACTTTCATTTTATGGAATGTCATACATTTCTGTACGGTATTAAGAAGACGTCATAAAGGACAAATTAAAATATACGGACAGATGCGATATTCAAGGTCTTACGAACCTCATAATTATGAACTTTTCTAACCTGAAGCATATAAAAGTTTAAATAAAAAGCTGTTTTACACCAAATTTGTACAAGAACGAGCATGTTATTCATGTTTTGTATAACATATATTTGAACTTATAACAATTCCTAAAATCAATTTAAAGAATGCGCAATACATAGTCAAATTTAACGAGTGCGGTCTTTAAAGGTAGCCAGACAGAAGCCTATAACAAAGCCGGTATCCTGGCGTCACTAAAATGTCGTGGGACTGTGTTTGAAATATAATCACTATTATAATTCCACCAAAGTAACCCTTTCTGGCCAAAAAAAACATCTTTTAGGATTTCGACAAATATTTAATGAGATAAGCCAGCCTTCGTTTGTGTCTTGGAACACTGAGCCTAGAGCCCTTGTGGAAGCGTTGTCTGATGGCGGCAAATGAGCTATATGTGGCCAGCACAGTGGCAATTTCTACCTGTAACATTTGTTGATGATATGTCAATATTCATTCTGCGTGCGCCTGGTGGGATTCTGGACCCGGAGTTCCAGAGTAAAATGAAACGCCCATTTTTGTCCGGTGACCCAGTATGGATCGGCAGGCGTCACTTCCACGTAAGTTTCGTTTTGAATGGGGTAGATAACCCGGTAACTACTAATCTAACAAAAAGCGCGACTCGTAGCTTTTGTCGATCAGGGTCTAATATTCACAGCTATATAGCTCTGAAACTGCACAGCTAAAAACTTTCGAAGTACAGCGTAATGAAACAGAGGGAGCTATTTTTCCAGCTTGTTCCCCGCATGCACGTTTCACAGTCGCGGAAAGTCGGCAAAACGCATTTCTGGGTTTAAAACTATCATCCACGGCGGGTGTATGCAGAAGTTCCTTCCTGAAAAGTGCCACCTGGCCTACAGAAGATGACCCAGCTCAGGAAATTTCGTGATCAAACTTTTGAATGGGTAGTTTTGCACACAGTTGGTGTTGCTTGAATTGATTTGTGGCTCCGAAACTCTTTTAATGCATTTGAAATCTGTTGTATTGAAGCAAACCGGTCGGATTTACCCAAAATCGGACTTTTCCGGACATCTAGGTATGCGCTTTACTACAAAAGAACCTTAATATGGACCGGAAATTTTTCAAATAAATCCCTGCTGGAACCAGAAAATCTGGTTTTTGTCCCCGATAATAGCATAGACCAATCTGTCATTGACAAGTTTGTTGTCTCTATGCCAGTCAGAATAACAGTGATTTAACCATCAAAAGCACAATCGAAAAATTACGATATCCTATATTTTTTAAAATGGTTTTCACTATTCCCTCATTATATTATACCTTCCTTCTCTGCTGTCAATTATATTAGGCCTTAGATAATCGATCTGGCGCAAATTATTTCCACAGATTTGATGGTTTTTATAAAAATGAAGTATTACTTCGCTAATAAATAATAAGTTATAAATCAAATATGTCCAATTTAAATAATGGTCGTTTCTTTATCGTAGTACAACTTCCATGGATGGGGGGTCAGTGGCCTATGTGTTACAAGGGATTTTGTGCAATGGTCGTGACCTTTCGTCCGTTAGTTCGCGAACTCTATACTTTATACTGAAGTAATTATAATTATTCGTAATGGTAAGGAGTATTATACCTGACTGGCAGAGGCTGAGTTGGATACCCGATTCGAGCTGATTGACTGTCGAATTTTTCCAACAGTTTGATCGACTACCCTACGATGGGGCTGAGGTGACTTAAGAACCAGACAGCTTATAACTGACTTACGTCACACGCATTCAGGCTTTTGTGATCACACTTGGCCCTCAAGCATCCACCGTCACGAAATCAGACCCGGTTTGCTCTGTCCGCGTTCGCGACCAAACGAAAAATATGAGCTGCCAGAAGTCCGTATGCACATGAAGCGTCTCAACCGTCTTGCTCCGTCTGCGGTCACCTCGTCCACTGGTAGGCGATAGCACTTTTAGCGATTTTGTGCAAGCCGCACGCCGGCCCCACACGTGATTACCTCAACCAATAATTGAGATTCCGTTTGTTGCCGAGTCCAGGTGCGTGCGCAGGATCACATACCGCTCTTAGCCTGGTGGATGCATTACTGACGCTGGCTTCTGAGCTGTTTGCACACTTTCTGCTGTAGTAAAGGCCGCCTTACCCATTCTGTTTTCCGGACTTTTGATCTGCGGAGCTCAGTAGAGGCGCTTATTACACTTCGTCTGTTCATCTTAGTGCATAAAAATTATTCCCCTAGCGGTGTGTCAGTCTTTGGATTGCATTTTTCGGTGCTATGTTGACATGTCTTGGGTCCTACTGGAAATCCGCCTTTTCAGTAGCTTCTGAACTTCCTGGAATTCGTTCGGGTTCAAACAGCTGCATATAGCCCGGCGAATAACTATGTGGTCGGGAGATTTCACCCGCAAGTGAAAACTGCCCTTCGTTAGCAGCAAAGTGAAAAGTCGTGAGTGGACCATCTTCTCCTGTGCCTTACTCAGCATTCAGTTTTTCCTGAAGTTGGACCCCGAGCGTGTATCTACAGAACACTAGCCGTCAAGTTTAGGATGTGTCGATTTCTTCAGTTTAAGCGGTCAGTGACTACTCCACCTCCACAATGACAGGAGCCCAAATCTTATGTTGCAAGACTTTCCGCATTATTGGGTTGGTGTGACCACTTGCGAAAACCGCTTCAGCCATCATACGGGGCTCCCTCTCCTTCTCTACCCTCTGTGCCTCCGGTCCGTCTACCCCGCCTCGCCATGCCTATAGCGTTCAACTGCAACCTCATCCATCTCCTCCAGCTCATCCACCGTAGCACACACTCCGTTCTCCCCTCTGTATCACACACAGTGCAAGCCATGTTCCCTCTCCTGACCGTTTGGTTACTCGTGTTTTTTTAGACAGGAACGTTTCCGTCGGCGTCGATACATATCGCCTACGGTCTATGCGGGGGGTACTGCGGCGATGCAGCGGTCGTCAGCGCCACCACTGACTCATGTTGCTTTCTCCTGTGTCAAGCCTACTCGGGCCTGTCTACCTCCGCCCACGCGCGGGACTCGATCTCCGGGTTGCGACACCGTGATTCTGATCAATATTTCCTTCTTCATCGATTAATCCCACATCGCGGCCAGCGGCTGACCAAGATTGCGCCAGGGTTTGTCTGGTTAGAAAAGCTGGTTTTTACTGCTCTCTGAGTTGCGCCTAGCCTAAACAGTCTCAGTAAAATGTTGTACATCTGGCTGTCTTCTGCCTTCTGACATGGAGATTTCAAGTTGTCGACCTTATTATTTCGATAAGTGTTCGCGGGGACTGGTATTTTACCATTTCTCGTTATCGACCGACTCTAAGTGGCACATCATGAGCTGACGGTCGATTCTTTAGTGTCCAAGTTTTTTCAACCCACTTGTAGTCGACCATAGCCAGCTCAATTGTAGCCAATCGTGTCAAAGACTGCGATTTAATTGCATCACCCAAAGCGGTCACAAGGCGTACTTTCCTAGTATGAGTTACAGCAGAATTTCAGTCAAGCAGAACAGCACTCTAGTTACTCTTGGCGCAACCTGTGACACTGATAGCATTCCTTCTTCAAATGCTCTGACCTCTAGACTTACTTCTTTGTCTGTTCCTCCTGTACCTTTACCGGCCGCTATGCGGCAGCCTGCGAGAGCCTTAGATTACATGCGCAATTGCATGAGCATATACCTTAACGAAGTTTGACTTGCGAACTAGGCGTTACAGCTGGTAGCTGCTAAAAGCGGACAGGCGAGTTCCAGAAAGCAGTTCAGTCGTGTTGAGGCATCAGCTGAGTAGGGAAATGGGTCACGTGGGGAGGACGTGGGTGGCCGACCCTTCCCGTGACAGTGAGCCAAATTGCCGGGTCATTATCATGCCGGCATCCAACATGGATGATGAAAACACGGCCATTAACGACTCGGACGTGGACGGCCAGGCTAGCATCACATCAATTACGACCCCCAGCGGTGATCCCGATAGCTGCTAATTTTAGTACGCATGTGATCGCGTGGCTACTGCGTACTATAAATACTGTTTACCTTGTGCAAAAATCACCCTTTCTGCCACTGTCGCTGCTGATGGGTTCAAGAGATAATCCGAAATGTCAGGACAATAAGCACTATGCTCCAGTGATCGCCTCTTCTTCTGCCATTACAGCGGGTAATTTGTAACGTTTGCCTGTGGATGTATCGCCTGTACGCCGAATAAACACGGACTTATCTGACACACGCAGCTAACAGATACTGGACTCGATTATGCAAACCCTGCTCAGAAAAACAAAGGTATTACATTCATCACGACGTCTGGACGAAGTAAGAGGCACTACTGCCAAAGGCCTCAAAAACCACACGGTAAAAAAAAAGGAATACATAAGTAGTGGGAATTTTGTTTCGGGATTTTCGATGCCCTTAAAAATCCAAATATATTTCTAAAGAAAACATGCATGAAAATATCCTTTCATGTATTCATTTGGTGGCAAATTAGGTTAAATTGAATTTTTTTTTTACCTGAAGTAAGGAAACATGTCAGTTTAAAAATCCTCAATCGCTGCATTGTTTTCAAACAAACCTGCCATTATAGTTTCATTCAGGGTGTCCAAACGACGTGCCGTATACATTTTGTCTAAAGAAAAACCGTACTTCTCCCCGCTATAGCACATAGTAGTCAGAAAAATTTTCAATTTGCCTTAAGCCTGCTGCTGGTTAAGGCCCCTAGTTTCTGCACTGCAACTTTTAAAGAGGCCAGATAATGAAACCTGGTGGCCTGTTTACGCAACATGCAAACACATCAAGTATGATTTTCCCACTGCTAGTTAAGCTAACTTCTTCAGTCGACACTCGTTAATTGGAATGAATCCCTACAGCCTGCAAAATGTCACCCACACAAAAAATTACTTATGGACTTTCTCACACCCTATTCGCAAGTTGGCAAATTGACAGAATCTTGCTTCTTGCCCCTGGGCTACGCATCAAAAACCTCTCAATCATGCGTTACTCTTTTTTAAATTTTTTCTCCAATTAACAGGCCATCTGGTGGTCTCCTTCGCACCCTTAGTGAAGAATTTGCGGCCGCGGAGGGCTGATGGGAGGGACGAGGAGATGGGGGAATCGCGCAATCGCTATCAGTACGCAAACTGCCGTCATTGCTGTTCTCCAGCTCAATAAGTCCAAGCACCATAGATCCGTTCTCACAGGTTTCTACCTAGCGGTGCGCACAGGTTGTCCTAAAGGAGACAGAAACCACTCTACTTCGACTGACTGACTTAGCGCATGAGATTCTAGTAGCTGCTTTTGTGCACCTTCGTCCCTCGTCACATATTTTCTCCAAAAAAAGTTCAGTTCTCGGAACTGTGTTCGGAATTGACACATTCGCCTCTGCGGTGTGACTCAGAGCCCGTTCTCGTTGCCAAGGCGTGTGATTGGGAGGGAGAACCAGGCGCAAATCCAGGATCACCGAAAAACTATTTGTAATGCGGTCTTTTTTGCAGGCAATGTATAACTTTCTAGCAGACGTGGGACACTGTATTCTAAGATTCTGGCAACATTTATGGATTCCCAAAATGCGCTTTTGCTTAGGAAAAGTAAGGTGAGTGAATTCTCAAGGCTGGTGGGTATGAAATGAAGGCAAAATGAATAGCGGGCTTTTGAACTCTAGCGGAGGTTCGTCGTCATGGCACGCATGGGGAAATAAACGCAACAGATGCGCTGTGAAGCAAATTAAAATTGACCGCCTGAGACTTTGGAGACGAGCAGGCAGGCAGGCAGACTGGCTGACTGAGTTCTGTTCGGAATTCCCACGTTTAAGCCCCTCGCAGTTTGCTCTGTACTCAGTTTATGCCCTTATCTGCTCGACTGCAGAGAGGAAGGCTCCGGCATCGTCAGATGAGATGGCAATAGGTTGGAGTAATTGTTTGCCAGTCGAACGATATAATTTTGCTCTCTAGAGTAAGATCCAACCTTTCGCCAACTCTGATACATGCAAGTATGACAGCAGTCAAGACACGTGAATAAGAAGCCTCGGGAAGTGAAACAATGAACTTATTTGACTGGCGTTTCGGATTAGTGTTCAGCCACATAGTAAATTGATTTTCCATTAGGGTATGAGAACATAAAGAGTTTTGACTGGTTTGCAGTGGCGATATCGAGCCTCAATCGACTCATCTACCTCCCGCATTCTTACAAGGCCTCGCAGCCAGATCCAGATTAAAAAGACACTAAAACTGTAAATGAGGCCTGTTTCGCTGTTTGTTTTTGCCTTCCGATGTTTGTCCCGCCTAGGAATTGGAGAGTGCAGATATGCAAATGAAGCACCTCAGTGATCATCTGTTCGAGACTTGGGTTCGCAAAGTTCACCTATTTTTCCATATACGCTGAACTCTACTGGATCAATTTAATGTAATTTTTACTACGGTTCTAAAAATTCAATAAAACCCTTAACATAAAATTTCAAACTTCCTTCAATTTTTTGCGCAAAATATAATGAGTGCATATTTTGATGTTTAATTTCAGGGCACAAGAACCCCCTTCATCGGAAGCTGGATGAGTCATATTCAGATGTATTAGTCACTAATCCTCTTGGCCGGAATTCTGTCAGTATTAACACCAACAACTAACCCTTAATCTAATCCGCCATAAAGGTCAGGAAAGATCAGTGGAAATTTTCAAAATAAACCACATTGTCACAACGTGCAATCATACTCACTTCAGACTCCTGCGACGCGAAGGCGATTAGTTAATCAGGGAATTCAAACGGGTTAACTCGCTTATCTTTAATGACTCAAAGCATCCGATTGGTCACGGGTTCACCGAAGAAGAAGCAGAAAATGGAAACGAATTTGGGCGTGTTTGAGTAAAACAAAGTACTTTGAGAGGAAGAAGCTTTTTAAGCCACGTTCTGTGAATTCAAACACAAACAATGCTAACTGGTAACGGATCCGAAATTTCTGCTAAATTTGCTATCTTTTATTAGGAGACTAGTGTATGTTCATGCATGTAACCGGATTAGGCATCCGTGCCAGTCCCGTTTTAAAGTGAGCAAAGAGGGGGAATCGCAATCTCCTCCATTCTTTAAAGTCCTACGCCAACTAAGGTATAAGGCTCTGAAGCCAGGACACCGTGTCCTCAGTGACACAATGGAAGAGTTGGGAGGCGAACATTGATCAACGTGGGATTTCAGGATATTTGTGAAATATATACAGTCAATAGATCCCTCAGTTGGTAGAATAAGTGACTCATAATTCGGTCCAGAACTGTAAAGCTAAGATTTATAGCCTCCGTTGAAATCACTTACGTATAACCTCCCCTCTCCCCTCAGAAGGACAGAAGAATAGGAACTCCCCCCGTAATACACGAAGTATTGTGGTAAATTGCAGGAAGAAACGCTTTTTCCGCAGTCCTAACACTTAACTAAACGTAACCAAGACCCTAATCATAATCTTAACTGTACGCTGACCCTAGTCTTACCTATAAACTTAACCTTTACCCTAGCCCCAGTCCTAATTTTCCTAGAATTTAGCGCGGTCAACTTGTTAAGCGGAGTTCCAATTCACCCGTGGAAGGCACAGAAAAGATCCCTACTTAAGTTTCAAATGAGACATCAAAAATCAATAAGCTACCGAAGAAGGTCGGGTAGAGTTCATGACTATTGATCGACAAAAACTTTTTGTTATTTATTCGCTAAACACTGATTAGGTTAGCTAGTAGTCTTCAAGGCCGTCAAGTGAGTTAAAATCAAGGTGGATAACGACGGGGTTAAGGCTAGCGTTAGGGTCAAGGTTCTGATTGGGCTTGGTGTTAGAGCTGGGCCTGGGGCACGGGAATATTGGCGATTCCTGGAGTATTGCGCAGGGCCACTTGCAGTATTGCAGATGGTCCTATTTCTGTGTCTCATCATCTCTTCTATCAGAATATAAGCCAAATCCCGCGTACTGTTTCTCCAAACCAAGCAAGTCCCAATTATGTTTTTTACTCCACTTTGTCGGTTGTGATCCCCTATGCTTTATAGCACAGTGAATATGAGATGTTTATTTATCTTCGGAGTACTTTCTACGTCTTCGGCCTTTCAGTTCCAGAGTAACTTGGACCAAAATCAGGTCTTAGCTAACAGAGGGATGATGGATGCACCTCATGGGGTGGCTTAGTTTAAACTTATAAAAAACAAAGTCAACCAGGAGTGTCGGTCACCGAACTATTCTTAGTGTGATTGCGTGCAAAGGCTCACGATACTGAGTCGCGGAATCAAACTTAAATAATAGTTTGAATCCCTAAGTGAGGACTTTATTCGGTCCAGAATCAATAACGTGAAACATGTTCGGCTCGAAGGATGAACCCGAGAAATCGAAATCGCCCTTTTCTCTAGACTGTCATCCGTAGCACCAGGCCATCGGTTGGGTTGCTTCCCAAATGACTGAAATTATCTACTGCAATTTCAACAGGTTAGGTTTGCGGAATCAATATTCAAAAGAGTAAAGTCAAAAAACGTGTCTTATTGCAAGCCTTTACGCTGCCGAATCAGTCTGCCCTCTAGCCCAAAACAAGGTGAGGGAATCGGTAGTCAGAAAATTTCAAAAGTTGGTTAAATTGGCATGGGAACTGGGCACATTGGTCAGTCAAACTCAAAGTTCCGAAGTTGCGAAGACTCCCTTTCTGCTTACTCTGTCTGACCAGTCCCGCATGTACTGGCCTGATTTGGGACACAGTCAAGCAGATCTGGAAGATTGGGAATGAAGAAATAATGTCAAAACGAAGCAGGAGAAGAGATGAGAGCAACTAGTGCCTGCGAGTCCATATTATCTCTGCCAGAGGGATGGTCTTTATCAGTCAAGACAGTTGAAATAGTGATCGTCAGTTTAAAAGTCATAATCGTGACACAGATATGCTTAGGTTGACCACCGATACTTCATAAAAGTATGTTGTGATGCAAGATCGAATCCATTCTCGTTTGACCTGTATTAAACTGGTCGTGCTTCCTAACAAGGAACTTCAGTTTTCACATTTTTTCAAACGTCATAGATACTAGTCAAGCTTCCCACCTGGCTGATTGATCGCTTTTGGAACAACATATCCTCACTCGACTATAAACGAATTTTCTCCTCCCTCGTGCAAATGCGGCGAAAACTTAATCAACCACTTTTCAGTCGGAAGAATTCCTCAATATTTTTCCGACAGGGAAGCATTCATGTTATCCAAAATAAGGAAAAATAAAATGATTCCTGCAATCTTTTGGCACATCGTCGGTAAAATTTTCGGTTTTAACTGAATCAGTCTTCTACGGTGTCTAAACATCTCGACGAGATTTCAACTCGATGAGACCAAAATCATTGAAACTAGATAAATAAGTAAGCATTTTCGAGTAGACGCACAAAAATTGAAGTAGAATTGGACTTCCCCGACCTGCCTTGATCGCAGGACGAAGCCCGGAATGATGTCCTAACGTCTTGAAGCACCGGGCTCAAACAGAAACGTCGCAACGAGTGATCCATGGTGAGCATTTTTGTGACAAAATAACACACAGAAATTGATGGAAAAAAGTACATTCCATGAATTGCGTTTTTTATTAGGAGGGATTACTTACTTGAGGTAGTAATATTGATTATCGTACAGCATAATCACAAAATAGTTCACTTTCAGCCACCTATAAAAACCATTCAAATTAACAAAATGACTACTTAAGTAGTACGCCTTTTCCCCAATTGAGCTGGATGCCTTTGTTTTATTTTATTGAAAGAGCACATATAAGGTTCTCTTTTGAACACATTTGCCAGCAAAGCACGTCTTCTTCAAAATGTATACTGAACTGAAATGTATGGTTATGTTTTATAACTTTTCTAATTCCCGAATACTTGTGCTCTGTATCGTTTCATGGTATTTGCCTTTACGGTTTACAGTTTGCAGGCAGTATACTTTCCGAGTAAATTAAGTAAAACAACCTTTAAAACTTACGAAGATACCATATAGAACCCATAAAATTGAGTTATTGATGGGAACTATGATGAATAATCCATTAGGTGCATTAATAAACAGAGAGACACGACGCCATTGGAATTGACTATCTTAAAAATCTCATATTTATGTGTTTAAAAGCAGAATATGCCCTACTTTTGAGTATAAAATCAGAAGACCAAATTTTCTACTAAATTACTACAACATTGATTTTTTGAGATGCTTTTAAAAATATATTTGAAATTAAAAGGCACCAAAAATCAATATAAAAATTCAAACGGGTTAAACTTTGCTTTTTTATGCAGTGCGGCTTTTGCAGGCGGTCGAAAAGACATGCATTTGTAAGCTAGAATCCTGGCGCCACGGGAATATATGGTGCTTATACTGAATGATAATCGGTATAACAATCCCACAAAGGTAGTGCCTCCCAATCGAAAAAGCAGTTCAAAATTTTGGTTGAACGGCAATAGTCAGTTACGTATGCCCCTTAGCCAGGATAATTTAAAGCAGGAATGTTGGTAATAGGAGTTTTACGGGTGAGGCCTCACCGCGGACCATCAGCGAACTGTGTGCAGGTAAAGAGAAAAAATTAAGCAAATTCCCACCAAATTTATCCTCCTAGGCCTCTACATAGCAACGAAATCGAACGTACTATTAAAAAAGAAACTCCCAATAAATAGGAGGTATATGAATAACAATGATCATAATAAAACAATTTTGTGCACGTTCTTACATGAATGTAGTAATAGTTAAAACGCAGAGTGTTACTTCCCGTAGTTAAACAAATCAGGCCTTCTAAAACCCATATAGTAATTAGCTATGTATATTAAGCTCGCGAGCTTACATAACCTATCCTAACCGGTTAAACTGTTAGGAACTCGGTCGTGGGTTTGAGTGAGAATCCGAAATGGCAGACCAGTAACTTGCCCAATCCAGGTAACAGAGAGTAAGAAAAAACGGATTTCTGCTTCAGAAGGGCAAATCGGGGTCCCATGTAGGTCCGGTGTGAAATCTTAAACGGCATCCAGAAAACCACAGGGAATGTGCTAGATCATGAAATGTTACTCTTTATTCTCAAACGCATTTTTGAGTAGAAAAGAGTTTTAATATTAATTATCATACGGCATAATCCGAAGATACTTCCGTCAAGCCAGGATTGCTGTTTTTAGCAAGGTTCGTTCAAGCTGCCTTAAACAACTCTGTAAAAATGTTTACTTATCAAGTATATATGTTTCTAGTTAATTTTCAGCGCACACATAAATTCAAAGATATTCTATAGAAAATATGCACAAAAATATTTTGTCTTGTAGAGGGTTGGTGGATTCCATAGTTTGCAGTAGGCTGGGCGGGTACCTTAACCCATGTGTGATTAAACTGGGATCTGAGGAAGGTTATAAACCTGTCATGCAGAGCACTGCGGTAGAGCATCATGTCCTCCCCGACGGGCAACGCTGTAGATGCGCTGGACCACAGCGGGGTCAGACCAGTCCACCGTACACATTTATCGAGCTGCCTTGTGCTTGTGCCTTTGAAGTAGGTCTTCACGGCACCTTAGTCACTGCGTCGCCGACTTCCTCTAAACAACTGGATGCCAGGCTCGAAAAGCCTGGAGAGGGAACAGATTGCCGGGCCGCAACTGAAGACCCCGTTCCAACGATACTTCAGCGCCTCTCTTTACTCTAAATCATTTGATGCGTTTCTAAACTATCAAGATGCGCAGAAATTTGTACTTTAGAAGGCTGCCAACTGACGGGGGGGGGAAATCCATCCTTCTCGAGACTGAGATTATGACTCCGCTTTACAGTCGCCTCTATGGAATTGTCACTAGTTTGAGGCCTGAACCGACTTGCAGCAGCCTGATGTGTGCAGTGTACAAGATCGTGTGTGAGACGCGTAGACGGATTTTTAAGCTTTGCCAATCGCCTTGCGCGATACTGCTCACAGTCATCTGACCTTAGTCTTGCCCCAAGGCACAGAAGGGTAAGAGAGGAACTAGCGTGGCGGATGCTGAGCAAGTCTACTATATCGCCAGTCACCGTCCTGCGGCCGGCATACCTCGATACACACTGTGTACATCGCGTTAGTTGTATTGGGAGTAGTAGTTACCACGGCAGTTTAGAACGGAAAACAACTTTAAACGAACGCTGAATTTTGGGAGTCTATGAAGAGATGTCTGTTCTAGATGTACCACTGGCATTTTGTCAAGTCTGGAAACATAGAGGTTAAAGAAGACAAATCGGCTTCTGATAGAAGTGAACATGCGAGTTCCAGAAAGCAGCTCAGAAGAAAACGCGATCGCTGGAACATGGCGGTTATTGGCCTGACGCTTCGAGTTCTCACTCAAACCCATCATCAGAGACGGATGCAGAAAATGGTAATACCATAATCGGCTTCTTACGCAATTTTCTTGGATGAGAAGCATAAAAAATGGCCAGCAAACTGTTTAGAGCTCTAAGGCCACAGAATTTGCTCGCTTTTTAACTACCTTTACCCCGAATTAGTGGCAGAAATACTAATACTAGTAATACGGAGTGAGGTGAAGATGCGCATCCTTTGGACTAATTTAGAATATATTGCGACAGCGAGGGAGAAAATAGCAGATGTTTAGAACCCCTGTTCGAGATCATCATCACGGAACAATTTTTTTCTGACAGATGCGTCCTCTACTTACACTAAGTCCACTGAAGCAGTCGTGACACTGCCTTCGCTAAAGTCACTTAATACTGGCCGACACTATTGTGGGAAATTTATCTGACAACGATTAGGTAGAAACTTTTAACGAGGACAGATCTACGATAACTTTCTTAAATAAACTATTTCTGACGAAGAACGCAACTGAGCGACCGCAACAGCAGATTTACATATTAACACCTACATTAATGATACCCAGCCTTACCGATTTTTTTCTGAGCTGGTTCCTGGGACATGGACTAGAGAGAGAGTGAGAGAGATACACTTTATTTTGAAAGTAAAATTCCAAAAATTTCATCAAAAAATGTCCTCCATTCACCGTGAAGAATCGTCCTTGAATGCATCTCAAAATATTGATCAATTTCGACTTCCATAAAAATGCTGCCAGCGTCGAATAAACAAATAGGGTTAAAATACAGTATATAATGGGTGAACTAGGCCAATCGACGCAAAAATAAGAGGATTCACATGCGAATGGAGAGCAGAAAAGATGGCGGTTCAATTTCAAAAGCCCGCTCTGGACTGTCGCTCTGTCGTCAAGGTCACTTCTAGTTCCACTCCCCACCCTAACGAATTTCTTTAATGTTGCGAAAATTCCTATTAAAAGATTCAAAAGACGACTTGGTGAGCATACGCGCTGCTTTCGATAACTTCTCTTCAGGCCAGTCCAGTTATAGAGAAACGTTGGAACGTAGTCGAAATTTGAAACACGAAATCAATAATATTCGTCTATTTGTGTGGGTTGTCTGAGAGGCATGCATAGCGGAGGATGATAAGAAACAGTGTGATAGGCGACAGTGCGTGTTTGGTAGAGCAGTAATAGGGGAAGGGAGAGGACAGAAATGGCGTAAGAGAATGCATGCAGTTAAGCGGCCGTTAGGCAAGCTAAGCGCGGAGCTTGTACAAGGCTATTTTGTGCGTGCAAGGCTGGCTTCTTCAACCTAATAGCGGTTGCTTCGGCTGCTGCTAGTAGACGTTGACCCAGTGGCTTGGGGTAGTTTTGTGGGACCTTATAAATTACCAAGCACATCCGTCGATCAAATTCACGTTGGAGATGGAAAGAACAGGTTCACTCCCTTTCTTAGACGTCCTTCTAAGCAGAAGACCTGACGTCAGCGTTCGAAGGAGCGTTTCTCAAAAGAAAACCTGGTCTCAGCAATATACGAACTTTGACAGTTCCGTACCTCGCCAACAGAAACGCAATCTGGTCCGTTGCTTAGCTCAAAGGGCTATAAAAATTTGCTCGGCAGATAGTATCGAGGAGGAGCTTCGGAAGATCCAGAACCTACTTCGAGAGAACGGATACCCTGATCGGTTTATTACAAAGCCTCTTGTCGCAAGACCGCTGAAACCTGCCAAGGTTACTGTGGAAAAGAAAACTCTATTCTTCAAAGTGCCCTTTCAAGGGGATGCGGCTATTGAACCCCTGAAAAGACACCTTAACCAAGCCGTTTAACAAACGTCCCCAGCAGCGAAACTTCAGATAGTGTTCTCAACCAACCCTCTTTAACGAGGCGAAGGTAAGGATAGATTGCCGGCTCAGACCGCCTCCATGTGCATTTGCTCATTTACTTGCTCCTGTGGAGCAGGTTATATTGGTCGCACGAGTCGGCGCCTATCAAAAAGAATTAAAGGACACCTCCCAGCATGGCTGAGCCAAGGGGAAGTCAAGGGCGTAAAAATTGCCATCCTTACATATCTTGTTGACACCTGGCATAGTGTGGACCCCAGCGAAGCTTTCCGTGTAATTTATCTGGTCCCACCAAACTACCCCAAGCCACTGGGGTAGCTTCTACTAGCAGCAGCAGCAGCGACTGCCATTAGGTTGAAGAAGCCGGTCTTGTGCGCAAAAAAGAACCTTGTACAAGCTCCGCGCTTAGCTTGGCCAACGGCCGCTTAACTGCATGCATTCTCCCGCGCCATCTCTATCCTTCTCCTTCCCCTGGAACGGCTCTAACAACGTTTCCCTATAACTGGACTGGCCTGAAGAGAAGTTATCGAAAGCAGCGCGTATGCTCACCAATTTGTCTTTTGAATTTTCTTTAACCAAGTGGGTAATTGCAAAAAATTTATCTTGCATCCGGTAAAATCAAATAATTCCAGAAGGGAGTACATATGCCTTCCCTGTGTGGTCCTACAACGAGGAAGGATCCTTCTGTCAGTGCGCTATCCATTTCTACAATTATGCACTCAAAGTACTCTCTGAATAGCGTTTGCCTACGCAAAAGTCCAATTGCTGCAACTCATTTTGAACGAAGCAAATTAGGCCTTATCATAGAATTGTAGGGTGGGCGGAAACAGAGAAAATAGTCGTAAGATCTGACGTCCCCTGCGTCTACCGAGGCTGCGCCCTGTTCTAGTTCTGTACCACAACGGTTTTCATTGATCAGGAGAGTGTACAGGCGGAAAACAGTCATGACTGAGGAAAGAATACTGTGCGAGCTTGAAGATTGCTCACATTGAAAACAGCGGCCACGGAGGAAAGTAAAAGAATGCAAAAGGAAGCAAACATGCTTGGCAGAACCGAAAATTAACAAAAAAAAGGTCAAAAATATTACTAATAATGGCTGCCTTCCACTGCCCGGAATGCTTAAAAAGGACGGTTCTCTGGGTAGGATTCCTTGCAATGATGCACTTTTCGCTTGAGAGCGATTAGTTCAATATCGGTTGTATGAATAGTCCCACAGTCAGAGCCTTCGCCGTCAACTTTCTGAAACTGCTGACAAAAAATGAGCATTTTTTACCGCACAGATATGAAAATGGGTTCCGTTCTAAGAAATGTCGACAACTGAGGAATCAGACTAAGACGAAGCTTGTTTATAGAGCCACGGAAAAAAATTGGCTGAAAAACAACCAGCAATTTTTTTTGGAAATAAACTTCCGTTTTTCAGGCCAATAAAGACTTGAAACGACTGAGAGGGCAAACTCTACAAATAATTTATGTTCCCTGTGGATTCTGCCCGCATCCATAAAAACGTGAACTTTGACGAGCGTAATATAAGAAAATTTAATATGCGAAAAGAGCAGAATTCAAGCAAAGGAAACTGCCACAAAATTATTAATAAATGTTACTTACTATTCTAATATATCAATTTACAATGTCCGATCACGTTGAGTCTGCAATCCATCTAAACAAAGATCTCCAGCATTTAGCTGCAAACGCTTAGCGTTTTCGACGCGAATTATGGCATGGGGAACTTTAGGCGAACTAAAAGTATCCCTTAGTGTTGGCATGCTAAACGCTGGCTAAGGAAACATCTACATGTATGCAGAATAACTGTAACTGACAATTTGGTATTCTAGAAAAAACGCCTAGGTCAGATAAAAGTGAAAGCCGCAGCTGGTTTTTGTTCGGTACTACTAATAAATAATAAAGAATGCGAAGGCACAAATCTGGCCTGTGTATACCCGCACAGAATAAAGGAGTCGGCTGACTGCTGACAAAACTCGGTCAGGCGCGTATACAGGAACGATTTTAAGCAACAGTGGTGATCCTCAGTTTCAAGGTCAAAGTCAAGACTTAACTAAACAAAGAAGTCAAGTTCAGGCCAGTAAGGGAAAAACAAAAGAGCTAGGAGGCGAAATACATGTAGGACAAATGGAAGTTCACAGAAGGTATATGCGGAGAATTTCCAAACTTGTTTGACAAAAATTAAAAAAAACATTACCGACAGAGACCAGTGAACCTGGAATGGCCGTTTCTGGCTTATTAACCGTCATCAGCCAGGCATACCCAAACCCCTGGGGGCAAACCCACGACCTGCCGGTATGAAGCCCAATGCCTTAAAAACTGAGCCACGGGCTCGCTGAACTGTCGATCGGCGATAGTGACAATGGCCGAGAGGCATCCACCAATTGAGCTATGGTATCCGCTCTTCCCGTTGAGCCTTGTGTTTCAATCTCGAGCTCCGTCAGCAGCAGCCATCAGCCCGTCATACACAACCCCGAGAGTAGGTAAGCCCACAGTCTCAACGTGACGATTATGTCCCACAACACGATCAGTGAGCACCCTATGTAAATTTTAACTTATATATCTATATTTGGCAAAGGCATTATACAGTGATCCCACATAGGTACTAGCTAAGAGCTCACATGCGTGTTTCGGCGACACTTCTGCAGCTGCCTGATTCAGCTACAAGGGGTTCAGCTCCTCAGGGGTCCTCAAAGTTCTCTGTGCGCTTTCTGGCCCTAAATAGTCATGACCCGAACACTTCACCTCTTGTCCTCTAGTCAAAGATTTCTGAAATTATTGCCTTATGATCCTCTGGAGTTCACATACAAGAAACCACAAAGAGCAGGTTAGGGTACCCACTAATGGGCTGAACCATGCATTGCTATGTCAGGCAGCAGCAGCAGAAACATCAGCGAAACACGCCTCTGGGGGTTTCAGTAGTACCTATTTCGGGAGTAAGCTATGGTACCTTAGTCATAGAAAATGTATACTATTTTTGGTACTATTCGTTTGTAGAATGGGCACAACCTGGTTGTCTGTCTTCGACTCAAATGCTCCTTGGAAGTGCCTGGTCCTGAAAAATCGTGACCCAGAGACATACCTCTATGTCCTGTATATAATAATTTCTAAAAGTAGTACGTTCATATACATATATATTGGAAGATCGGCAGCCCAAGAAATACAGTTAGAAGGCGAAAAGGTTCTTTGGGACAAATTACGAAACTCTGTTAGTAAATTTTCGACTCTGGTTTCCCAGGTCGTCGTCAGACTAGATTAAATGTGCAGAAAACAATTAAAATTTAGAACGCACTTAACAATCGATGCTCATTTTGTGTTTGCGCCAATGAGCAGTCACCATGTGTGCCAGTCTTTATTGATTGGTTATCGTCTCTTCCATATTTCCTGAGATTTCTGTACACGGCATCTAACTCGATGTAACGATTTATGCACGATTCAATTGAGTGAATGGACTCAAGAAACTCGCGGACTTCCTTGGAGGGTTAGGCTACGACGATGCGAGCTTTGTTCCAGGCGAAAGTGCGCCCTGTATCGAGGGTGAGAATGACCACTTGGGATCAATAGATCTGCCGCCTTCCCTAACAGAAACCATCCGGGCCGTGCAGCAGATTTCCAGCGGCAAAGCACCGGGATCCAACGCAATCCTACCGGAAGTCTACAAGCACGGCGGGCTCCGACTGATGGCCGAAATCACAACACTCTTCCAGGAGATGTGGCGCCAAGGACAAGTTCCTCAGGATTTCAAAGACGCGACCATCGTCCATCTCTACAAATGGAAGGGCAACCAGCAACTCTGTGATAATCGAGGCATCTCGTTGCTCAACATTGCCGGAAGATCGTCCCCGTACCCTTCTCAATCGTCTGAACGGTTACCTAGAGCAGGGCCTGCTTTCGGAAAGCCAATGTGGCTTCCGACGTCACCGCGGAACAACCGACATGATTTTTGCGGCTCACCGGTTACAAGAAAAGTGCCAGGGAATGCGAACTCAACCATACACTACATTCGTGGATCTGACGAAAGCCTTTGTATAGCGACGGACTGTGGAAAGTCATGCACAAATTCGGCTGTCCTGAGCGGTTCACGCACCTGGTGCGTCAGCTTCATGACGGGATTACAGCGCATGTCACTGTCAACGGTAAGGTATCCAAAGCATTCGCATTGACCAACGGCATGAATCAGGGCTCCGTACTGGTCCCCCCAACCTGTTCAGTTTCATGTTCCCTGCTATGCTGATGGACGCCTTCCATGATGAACAGCCTGCGATCCGCATTGCCTTTAGAACTGATGGACATCTTCTCAACAGTCCGCATATGCAGGCTTCAACGCGCATGTCTACGACTACAGTCCATGACTTGCTCTTCGCGGACGACTACGCCCTAAACACCGTGACGGAGGAGGACGCAAAGGAGTATGGAACTCTTCGCCGCAGGCTGCGTTAATTTTGGATTAGCAATCATTACAGCCAAAATGGTTGTCATGCACCAGCCACCACCCAGCGTGGAATACTATGCTCCCCAAATCATTGTCAACGTTGCTCAACTCAAAAACGTGTAAACCTTCACTTATCGAGGAAGTACGCTGTCACGCAACACGAGAATCGATGACGAGGTTGCCCAACGGATCTCCAAAGCTAGTCAGGCCTTCGGCCGGCTGCAGGCCTCCGTGTGGAATCGCCACGGTATTCACCTGAACACCAAACTGAAGATGTACAAGGCCGTCGTCTTGACGACACTCCTTTACGGAGCGGAGACCTGGAGAGTCTACTCAATTCAAGCCAGGAAGTTGAATCACTTCCATCTCATCTGCCTACGCAGAATACTGAAGCTGAGATGGCAAGACAGGATCCCGGACACAGAAGTCCTGGATTGGACTGGAATCCTCAGCATCCACGCCATGCTGAGGCAAGTGCAACTGCGTTGGAGCGGCCACCTGGTAAGAATGGATGACGAGCGACTTCCCAAACGACTTTGCTACGGCGATGTCGCTACGGGTGCTCGCCGATAGGGAGGTCAAAAACGACGCTACAAGGACACTTTGAAGAAATCTCTGAAGTAACTGCAAATCAACCCGGCGACCTGGGAGGACCTCGCCCAGGATAGAGTGGCATGGAGAAGATCCGTGAAGACTGGTTCAGCAATCTATGAGACCAACTGGATCGCCACCGCCAAGGCCAAAAAAGCAGCACGAAAGTCACCAGCACCCCGGACCAACCCCGTCAATGCCCAGGCCCTGCTAACGTGCCCACGCTGTCAACGCATACTCCGTGCGCGAATCGGCCTGGTCGGACATCATCGAACTCAATGCAACAACAATCCCACAACATAAAAATCTGATTGAACTGTCCGCACTGCCCACGCACATTCACACACCGCATAGGCCTAGTAGGTCACATGCGTCTCCATTAAAACCTGCGGTAGAAAACCACCGGCTAAACAACAACACTGCATCTATGCACCTAACATGATCATTGGCAACGCTACAAAAATATGCTCTAAGTCTGCATAACTGATTGAGAGGCAAGTATGATCCTCGGCTCCTTCTCTATGCGACCCTTCTGATGGCATGTGTGATCTGAGCTTGAAAAATATCATGGGGCGATCAGCGCCGTGCGTCGGAATGTTGCCAACTAGCAATTACACTCAGACCTCGCAGTCAGTCAAATGTGTGTTGTTTGGAGTGGCTGACTGGTGGTCTGAGAATAGGCTGTGTGGCTCCTTCTTAACGCGACCTCTAGCTATCTCACACATGTGAGATTTTGAGCCATTCAACCCCTGTTGTGTGAAATTCTGGTGCTTGCGTGTTGGGGTCAGGTCATGTACGTAATACGCGTAGAGAAGGTCACCAGCAGTTGTGCACATTCCTGCATCAGACAACTGACCGGATCGGATGGTGGTCTGATTTTGTGGGGGGGGGGAAAGATTGAGGTTGACGGCTCGGCGCATTTTCCTCACTATAAAAAATCTGACGTGCTTGAAACTAGCACAGTGCTCTAAAAGCCATGGCTTGGAAGGTTGCCAACTGACGGCATAACTCGGACCGCGTGGTCAGTCCGATGCGTATTTTGTGTGCAGTGGCTGACCGGCGGACTGAGCATCAGGCTGCAATGGCTCCTTCTCAGTGTGGTCTTTATGGCACCCCCACTCCGTGGGATCCGAGCCAGGTGTGGTGGAACGCCCAGGGGCGGCTCCAGTCGCGTCAGCCACTTGCATCTTCTCCCGCCTCCGGTCTTCTTGACGCTGTCATTACACCGGGCTGAAGTGTTGGAGGAGGAGAGAGTGCGGAAGCTGCAGTGCAAGGCTTTTATCACTTTGAACTAATCCAGGTGCAATTCGCCCTCCCTGCACCACCCTTCTGTGGAGCATACGGTGGACATTATCAGACTACGACGGTCGAACTGTTGTACTGTGTAACCTCAATCTATTCAGTACCTGCCCTATCGCACGAAGTTTCATGGATTCCACAGATAAAGGCCAGTTACGCGAAATCCGTCGATTTTGCGTTCTCCAATGTTTTACGGTAGTAAAGGAGCGAACATTCTTAAAAGGAAGGCATATGTTGGTTTAAAAATTAATATTACGTTGTTTAGATGTATTAATTTTTTGAAAAGTTGACATATTCAGAAAACGTGAACAATCGGGTTAGCCAATTAACCTGTAGTTTTAAATGTACATGATGCCTGTCTATGTAAAGAAACGAGTGAATAAAGCAAAACAAGTAGAATTTCATTTGAAAATCGTCTTTTAGTGTATTTTCCATGGAAGTAGTCCTCCATGTTGCGGGTAATATAAAGTATGGCCGTTACCAGATAGCATTAATTTCGAGCATGGTTTCACGTCAACCGGTATTTTTTCCGTCTTTACATTTTTTTAGATGCGTTTAACAAAGGCAAACAGATTTTCGCTTGATTGCGCCATCGGCGACGTCACACAAATAAAATATTTCAAAAGCTCACATACTGACATGTCGGTCACTGACCAATAAAATTAAATAGAACTGTCAGGTGAAACCGTAAACGTACAATTTCCTGTATATTTAGAGGAAATTACTTTTGTGAACAGCTTGCTGCGCATCAGTTCAATCCAACAAACGAAAATGTCACCATGAAGTGTGTGCCATACTACCACCTTCAATTTTGATCCCGAAATTTCATGAGTTAGGCAATCTGCTGTACTAATGGCTGTCTTTCTGCAAATAACTGAATATTACATGGTCCTCCTGCCGTGACTAGTAGAAGCCGGCCCAAATATTGATATTAATTTTCTGATCGGCACCTGCAAACCTTTGTTTAGTCAGATTTACTCCAATTTAGCGGTTACTTTCTGAGGAAATTTAAAAGCAGCAATGTTTGACATCTTTGAATTTGACACATCTTCTAGTCCTCGTGAAGAAATTCGGTATTCGATCATACCTGGTTAGTTGCAGCAAATCGAGGAAAAACTAGTAAAAATGCATGTCTTACGTGTACCCTCTACAGTTTTTCTTCGATTTTTCTTGTGCTTTTTTGGCGGAAACCAAACCGCTACTCATGGCTATCTGGTGATCCCTTACAGACACCATCGCCATTGTCAGCCTTCCCATTGTGCTGTCTTGCATGCACATGGCGCGGCTGCGAGGGGCTAGGCTCATCAAGGGAGCCCCTAACGCTTCCAAGGTGGCTTCTGTTACATGAACTGAGAATGTAAATGCCAAAACAGTCATTCTGCAAATTTTTATTATGTGCCAACTTCATCCCCCCCCCCCCCCAGGGATAACATGGACACAGGCATCACCCATATTACAGATGAGTTTATGCTACATTTGTGGGAAGTGAGGGTGATGGTTAAGGTTAGAGGGGGTTACGGTTAAGGTTCGGGATGGGGTAGGACACGGGATTAGCTATCCTTCCCAGAATTTGGTGCCAGACTCTATATTACGTGTGGGAACGTTTCTATTCCGGAGTCCTGACGGGGGCGACGGCGGGTATATAAGCGATACCGACTGATTATTGGTCTACTGAGATATTTTAAACTGCCGGCTTTCAAAAATCTCAATATTTTAACGTAAACAGGGCAGCTGGGTAGGCTTTTGAAATCAAGCCGTCTTTTTTCCTCCTCCATTCACAGGTGACTTTTCTTTTATATACATGGACTGGCCCATTGAGACACTGCAATTTACCCCTCTTTGTTTATCCTAGCTACAAAATGAGGTCATTTGCACATGACGCCAACACCGTTTTGATGGATTAAAATCTGGCGCATATGTTTGTAAGGCATTAGAGGACAACCGTTCATGATGTCGAGAGTTGCAACCTTCGGTCCCTACATATCGTTTGTTTTCTTCCAGTCTTCCCTCTCTTTCGTGCCCCTTTTTACCCACGGTGAATGGATGTCCTTGTGCTGAAAATTTTGAAATGATCCTTTCAAAATAAAGCGTAGCTCTCTCTCTCTCTCATTTACCCTAGCCTAGCGCAAAACTGTCCTTTAATGGACAACTGTAAACAATAAATGAAGAATTATTTACATTCTTTCTGCCGAAATAGTGATATGCAAAACGACGTAATTTTAGGATAACTTCACACCCCCCCCCCCCCCCTATGCAGGAGCTGTCAGAGGTTCCAGCCAGCTGCGTAACCCACCTCCATATTCTTGAATCGGCGTGGTCTGACATCGTTATCAGATGCCTTCAGGCCAGATAGTCCGAACATCCGACAGCTCTCGACCGGGACAGCAGACGTCTGCACACTTCAACCATCTGCGCATGGCAAAACAGACGTTAGACCAAAACCTAATCTTGTGTTATTTAATTTTTTGAGGAAATTATTGCGCAAAATTGGAGTTAATCCTTTGGATCAATTCTTTCCGGGCTCGGTCTGAAAGGTTATATGAATATTTAGGATGAAATCCATTAACTATGGCGGAATAACCGCGTAATATTCACAAGCTGCTAGCAGGCAGTCAATTGTATATAAATACTGATAGATTTGTCATGACAATTGCAGGTGTCGAAGGGTGACATAAATGTCAAATTTCTATACAGAAGGCTGTAGTGACCCGATTCCGTTCGCAGGTTGCAGAGCCGAACCTCTCGCGACTACATGCATGTGTGCAAACATGACCTCGCTGGATGCCAAGTGACCACTCCGTACGGTCTCACACTCGGGGACGTCGTCCTAGCGACCCGGACGTACCCTCCTCCGGCTGCCAACTTCTTCCAGCCCCTTCTCCGATAGTTCTTTACAGGATACGCTATTCTCCCAACTGGCGTTCTATAACTTCTTTCCTTCTACGGAACCACGCCTGAAGGTCGCATTGGCTAGGGTCTCCCTAAGAATTTAGCCTGCCACGGTAAGGATTCAACTGTCTGACAGCGTTTGTGTGTTGAAGGCGAAAAATTGCGTTCTCCAGGAAAAATGACAAGAAGAGGCAACTTAAGGAACAATCTGGCTGTGACCCTGACAAGTTGGCAACATATCAGCGTCATTTCAGGTTGACACCACCATTCCGCATCCCTGATAGTTCAGACGTCCCAAAGCCACCACGTGTAATACCAGGTGCTCCACGGGGTTGGTGCAGAACCAGTGACTTGCAAGTGAATCGATTCATAATGGTAGCCGACTTCAGCTGCATCTACCGTACTCTATTCTCACTCACCCATCTTGTTCTGATGGCAAAACACTTTCAAAATTACCGAGATGGTCGCAGGTTCAGTGACTGATAGGGCAAAACTGCCCGTTTACGCGTGTCAAACACGAACTTGTCTCCACTCCAAAGGTATCAGACCTCTCTAAACGTGACTCGGTTCTCATAGACGTGATAGTGCAAAAGAGCCACAGTGAGAGGGAGCCATTGAAGCCTAACTCATAGTCCTCCAGTCACTTCATTATATTCACTCCAAGGACCAAGTTATGCCTTCAGATGGCAACCCTCAAAGCCAGGATTATCAGAATATCAAGATATTTTGAAGCTTGTAAGATCTATTACAGTGAACAGTACGCATGTTTACCGGGGATAATTTCGTCAGTTATAGTCTGCCTTACCGAACCTGGCCTCCAGCTAGTAAAATTTGGTGTGTTTCTGCAACACATGCTTTACCGCACGATAATCAACATCATCATCATCATCATCATCATCATCATCATCATCATCATCATCAGCAGCATCATCATCATCATCATCATCATCATCATCATCATCATCATCATAATAATAATAATAATAATTAATATATGATATTATAATAATAATAATAATAATAATAATCATCATTAATACATCATCATCATCACATCATCATCATCATCATCATCATCATCATCATCATCATCATCATCATCATCATCATCATCATCATCATCATCATCATCATCATCATCATCATCATCATCATCATCATCATCATCATCATCATCATCATCATCATCATCATCATCATCATCATCATCATCATCATCATCATCATCATCATCATCATCATCATCATCATCATCATCATCATCATCATCATCATCATCATCATCATCATCATCATCATCATCATCATCATACATCATCATCATCATCATCATTATCATCATCATCGTCATCATCATCATCATCATCATCATCATCATCAGCATCATCATCATCATCATCATCATCATCATCATCATCATCATCATCATCAGTCATCGTACGACTCGGAAGCGCATGCGCGGACTCGCGTGAATTTTAGTTGCTGCAGCTGAGCTCTGCACGCGAGAAGCGCGAGCGCGAGGCAGTTGGAACCATAGGTCCGCTATTTCCTGATATTGGTGAAGGCAGGTTTTACAGTCGCCAGTGATACCGGGATGAGGAGAGCCGGCTGTTGCGGCGATGCGAACGTCCCTGCGGTCGCAGCAGGTGATCTCTAAGGGGATGCGTCGCTCGTGGCATCAGTCTCCCCAGAGCACCTTTTCTGACCGAATACATCTCTTTTCTTTTCCCATAGTTTACTTCCAAATAAATGGTCTTCATAGTAAAACAAGTGAAAACTACCCCCGGTGTCTGGATTAATAGCAATGGTTCAGCCAATTTACTCTGGACAGAATTTGCTGAGAGCCTTCCCTTTGACGTTCCAAAGCGTGTTTAAATGATATACATACCAGGAAGTGTACACTGTTTGCCCCCAGATTTCGAAAAACTTTTTGATCTGTGGTTTAGTAGATCAATTTTGGCTCAACCTGCTATTTATCTTTTTATATGCACTAGATCAGACACAGACTTCAAAGACTGGAGATAAGAGGTGTTCATACGCCACAGCTCTTCTCACATCCCTTTGGGAGGGATTAAAGTGGTATTCTAGGATAGAGCCGCCTAAAGCTCCGCTGTAAAGCCTGACTAATAGAACAGCTGGGCAGAAAATAGTTTGATTATTCGAAATTGTATAAGCAGGAATAAGGGGAGCAGATTGTATGGAATGGGCTAAGTAATTTCTGCTGTCTACTGCAGGCAATAACTGCTGATTTATAGCACTCAGTTAGTTTGTGTGGTGTATGTGGCTCCCGACAATTATGCTCGAATTGCGAAACCAAAGGAAACTGTACATGGCTATTTCCGGCAGGCAGGTGCGGTCTGCGTAAGAGTCAAGTAAGGCTACTTGGAGGATATCGTAAATACGCAACAAAGAGGAGTAGAAGGAACCCGGTCGTTGGAACAAGAATTGTATACATCAAGGACGCGTCAGAAGCGACCGCGTGCATTGCCGTGGGCTAGGTGTCGGTATTGCACACCGGCCCAAAGCTACAGCGCAGCAGGTTCAAGAGAAGCAAGGACAGATTAAACCTAAATGAGCAGTCGGGGTAGTGTATCGAATCCCGCACAAAACTATTCCCTCGCAACCCCACCTGAACCACTAGTTAAGCTTTGATCATACACGAGCATAAGGCTGCAGTGATACACGCGACATTTCATCGCGCTACGCCCACAACCCACGACGACAGCCGACCGTCGCAGTCCGACGATGTTCAACCGTATTCCATGGGAAAGTGGAGCAAGGGACGGTGACTTGCGCGTGATTTAGCTTAAAAGTGATAGCAGACTCGCGCCGCATCTACCGCACTCTCCACCTCACCTGGAGCCCGGTGGTCAAGACAGAGTTGGTGAAGACTGAGGCGGAGAAGACGCAGATGGTTGGCGCGGTTGGTTCCGTAAGCCCTAGCAGCCCTCAGGGTAAGTACCACACTCCACCCCTCGGCATTTTGCTATGAGCCGCAACCCGAATAACGCCTGCCGTGAACTACTGTGGCTCCGTGCTGGTCCAACGCATCCACCACGTGGCCCGTTTAGGGCACACCTACGAAAGGTCACGACTTTGACTTCGCAGTCACGAAGATAATCGCCGCCACATCATCAACAAACCCGACTCATTCCTAATCCCACTAAAAACCCCGAACAGACTCCATCGATCCGGAGCCCAATAAAATCCCCGCACCTTAATCACATCCACCAACATCACCTCAACCCATACAATTTAACCCATCCCGCACGCCACATAAATAAAACCATTATTTTGAACCAACCCTCCTCAACACAACCCTACGACCCGCCACTCCTGACCACCAACCCCGCGCCCAACCAATATCCCAAATGAAACCCGTATAAACAAATACAAAACCATGATGGCAGCGCTACCGAACACCAGTCCAAGCGCCAGCGCCGGCAAAACCCAACCACGAACAACGACGAAACCAATTGCTGCAACCCAAACGCGCGAAACCAACAACCACTAATTTGAAACCTGATGGCCACCAACGGAATAACAGGCACGGTCCATGCGCAGAAAACACCATAACACACATGACAGCGACGTCAACCGATCCGGCTACGAAAGTACATGTTCCATCTAGCTCACCCTGCGGTCAGCGATCCGTTAGGGCTCATGAGCCCAGAGCACAAGGAATATACGAGCAGGACATGGAGTCAGGTGATTCGGACATGAATTTTAGGGTCAGACCCGAAATTTCAATAAACATTTGGGTCGAAGACAAGCAACCACTGTGGAATAGTTAACGCCCATTCTACAAACAAGTAGTACTACAA
>WEDG01014409.1:0-10628 GCA_017591395.1 Schistocephalus solidus | reverse complement strand
TTTTCACAGTCGAATGTCGATCAAATGGCTTCAGTCTCATTGCCCTGGTCAATTTATTTTCTATCATATATGCTACACGTCGCTATGCGACCGCTTCGCGAGGGCTCTAGTCTGGAGTTCCAGGCACACGGGTTCATACATGTTCTGCATCCGTGAGCCCCACATATCATATTCCTTGATCACAATTGACAAAACAACGAGCCCGGGTGGCTCAATGGTAGCGTCAACACCGGCCAAGCAGGCTCTAAAACCCAGGGAAATACACCGACTTTATATGACTGGCTGATGACGTCTAATAAGCCAACGATGCTGCTTCGGCCTCATTGTCTTCAGTTTTGCCCGCCTTCATCATATGCCACGGCGCACGCTCAGTGAGGGCTCTAGTCTGAGTTCTCCAGGGCACAACGGAACAAACACCTGCTGCACGGCAGCCCCACACTATCATATATTCGATCACAACCGACAAAACAACGAGCCTGTGAAGTGAAATAATAGAGCGTTTCATATACCCAAAGGCGTTTTAACTGGCCATGGGTTTCCACAAGAATTGGGATTGGGTATGACCAAATGAAGACGGCTGACAATTCCAGAAATGGCCATTCCGGTCCCCTTTGTATCGGCTTTACTTCAGAATACATCATATGCTACACGTCGCTGTGACTACCAAGTGAGGCCTTCTAGTCTGAGTCTAGGGCACAACGGTTCACCCATACCTTAAGCGACTGCGGATACCACCATTTATTCCGATCAAAAACCGACAAACAACGAGCCTGTTGTTCAATCAGAGCGTTCGACTGAAATACCAAAAATTTCGAATCCCACGGTTTCAAGCACTTTGGGACGGGTGACTCGCCATGACAAACCAGAAATGGCCATTCCCAGTCCTCAACAGCCGGCCCCATTTAATCATATGCCACACGTCAAGCACTGCCCAGGCCTTAGCCCATTTGAGTGCCAAATGGAACATACATGTTCCTAGCCAGATCGGTGAGCCCCACGGCCACGCATTCTGACTACAAACGACAAAACAACGAGCCCGTGTTTCAATGGTAGAGTGCTTGTTCGCCACTTGTCGCGGGTTCAGAATCAGGTGTGCCACACTTCTGGGATTGAGTATGACTGGCTGATGACGTCTAATAAGCCACCCAATGGCCATTTCGCTCTCCATTGTCTTTGTCGGTTCATTTCATCATATGCTACACGTCGCTTATGCGACCGCCTGCGAGGGCTCTAGTCTGAGCTCCAGGGCACAACGGAACATACATGTTCCTTAAGCAGATCGGTGAGCCCCACACTATCATCATACACGATCACAACCGAAACAACGAGCCCGTGGCTCAATGGATAGTGCTCCAGACCAAATACCAAAGGTCGTGGGTTCGAATCCCAGGTGTGCTACACTTGGGATTAGTAGGACAGCTGATGACGTGGGCCATAAGCCAGCAAACGCCATTCCGCTCCCTCAGTCTTTGCGCTTCATCATCAACGTATAAGCAAAGTCGCATGTGCGACCGCCTGCGGTGCTCTGTAGTCATGAGCTCCAGGGCACAACGGGTACTCTTACATGGGCTTAAGCACTGCGCATTCGTGAGCATCTTTCAACATGAGCTCCCGATCACAAACTCGATCAACAACGAGCCCGGTGGCTCAATGGTAGAGCGTTCGACTCAAATACCAAAAGGTCGCGGGTTCGAATCACAGGTGCGCCACACTTGGATTGGGCATGAATGGCATTACCGGCTATCAACCCAGAAACGGCCATTCCGGAACCTCTCTCTTGCATTTGCTCTGTTCCATTACATCAAATGTCACCACCACCATGCGACTACCCGCGAGGATCTAGTCTGAGTTCCACGAGGGCACAACGGAACATACATGTTCCTTAAGCAGATCGGTGAGCCCTGACTATCATCATATTCCCGATCAGAACTGATAAAACAATTTGCTCGTATGGCTCAAATGGCAGAGTTGCTCCACTCCAACAAACGTACGGGTTCTTAACCGCTGCCGCCATTTGTGACAAAGACATGCTAAATGACGGCTTATAAACCAGAAAATGCCATTCCCCCGCCTCGTCATTCCATTTAATCATATATTACACGTCGCTATGTGACTGCGCATGCAAAGGGCTCTAGTATGAGTCGATACAATGGTTATGTTCGGGCGGCATCGTATTCTACACTATCATCATATTCCCGATCAGAACCAACAAAACAACGAGCCCGTATTGGCCCAATGGTAGAGACTGTCTCGACTTATCATACCAAAGGTCGCGAAGTTTGGAATCCCAGGTGTGCACACATGGGATTGAAAATGACTGGCCGATGACGGTGATGTTTTCGTGAAACGCCGCATTTCCAGTCTTCGGTCTTTGCCGGTTCCACTCATCATATGCTGGCTAATATCAAAGGCGCGTCGCGAGGCCAGTCCTATTCGAGGCAACCGGAACATACATGTCTTTAAAGCGGATCAAACCTCAACATCATCATCACATTAACATCACAACCAAACAACGAGCCCGTTGCACAAATGGTAGGCTTTAGACCGAAACATCAAAAAATCGGGTTCAACCCCAGGTGCGCCACACTGACGGTACATCATTGATGATTTGCTATTAAACAGAAATGGCTATCATTCCGGTCCCGCCATTGTTTGGTTTCCCATTTAATCATATAAGCAAGCACGTCGCGACTGACTCAGAGGGCCTCGAATTGTTTGAAATGTTCTGTTCATGCCCAGCAGATCGGTGAGCCCACACTATCATCATATTTCCGGATCACAACCGAAAAAAACGAGTCCGTGGCTCAATGGTAGAGCGTTTAAACCAAATACATATGTCGATGGTTCGAACTCGCGCCACACTTCATCAGTACGACCACGATTAATTTACGACAAGCTGTTCGCCGGCCCGACCCCCCGGCCCTCGTTTCTAGTTCCAATAATTATGATGCACGCGTCAGCGGCCCCTGGCAAATAGTCAAAACATACATGTTCAAGCAGACGCGGTTCACCATCATAATATTCCCAATCAAACAAACAACGATCCTGGGGCTCACCAGAGCGTTCATCTGGAACAACAAAGGTTTGCGGAGCCTGGAACCTGCGTGCGACACTTGATTGTAAATGACTGGCTGATGACGGCTGCTAAGCCAGAAACACCTGAGTCCCCTTGTCTTTGTCGGTTCCACCATCATATGCTTCACATCGCTATGCGTTCGCCTACGAGGGCTCCTCTGAGCTCCAGGGCACAACGAACATACATGTTCCAAACGCACTCGGTGAACCCAACACTATCATCATATTCTCGACCAACCCCGATGTTGCACCATTCGCGCCCACCAGAGCACCGCCTGAAATACCAAAATTGCGGGTTTGAATCCCAGGTGCCACACTTGGGATAGGGGACACTGGCTGAGACGTTAAAACCAGAAACGCCATTCCGGTCCCCACGGTCCACTATCTGGCGGCTACACTTCGCTAGTAAGTAACGCCTTGCAGGCCTCTAGTCTGCCTAGGGTAAAACGGCCATGTACATGTTCCTAAAGCGACCGGTGAGCCCCACACTATCATCGGCACATGATCGCAACCTGACAAAACACCGGCCCTCAACGAAGAGCGTTCGATTCAAATACCGTACTCGCTGGCTCGAATACCAGGTGTGCCACAATTTGGGATTGGGTGGCAGCGCTTGATGACGGCTAATAAGCCAGAAAGGCCCATTCGTCCCTTCTATTTATCGGTTTCATTTTATCGAGCATACAAGTCGCTACGCGACCGATTCGCGGGGCTCTCAGTCTGAGGTCCAGGGCACACGTTCATACATGTTCCTTGGCAGATCGGTGAGCCCCCACGACTATCATCATATTGCTGATCTACAACCGATGATGTTCAAAACACCAATGGTAGACTGTTCATTCTAATACTGTGCTGGGTTGCGGGTCTGAATCACAGGTGTGCTACTAATTTCCAATATGAATGGTTGATGACGGCTAAATGGAACCTCAGCCGGCCATTCCGGTCCCCCTTGCATTTGTTTGTTCCATTACATCATATGCTTACCATCATCACTATGCGACTACCTGCGAGGGCCGTAGTCCATCTAGCACAACGGAACATAAATGTTCCTAAGCAGTGATCGGTGAGCCCCACACTATCATCATCATCATATTCTGATCGCCAACCTGACACAGCCAGCCCAGCGCCCAAAGGCAGAGCGCTTCAGACCAAATACCAACGGTCAGGGTTCGAATCCCAGGTGCCACACTTCGGGATTTCGCATGACTCGGGTTTGGATGACGCCACATGTTTGCCCGCCATGGCTAGCCCGTCCCCTTTGTCTTTGTCTTTGCTCTCCAATTTTCACCGCTATGCTACAAGGGCACGCGCTCGCACGCGAGGGCCTTACTGATAGCCGAGCACAGCGGGTTTACATACATGCTCTTAAGCAGATCGGTGACACACACTAGTCATCGCGACTTTCGGTCACAACCGGATGAAAGCAACGAGCTTCCGTGGCTCAATGGTAGCTGCGCTGACCACATCAAAATGCCGGGTCTCGAATCCCAGTGCCAGCTACTGCAGCCTGCGCGACTGGCGAGATGGCATGACAGCCAGCCTGCCAATTCCCAGTCAATGTCATTAATCGCCCGGATTCCAGGCGTGAACACGTGCACTATACGGCCGCTATCGGTGCGGCTTTCGCTGTCTGAGGGCACAACGGAACATCATTAAGCATGCCCTAAAGCATCGGTGAGTCCCCACCACTACAATCCTCATCAAGCATTCCCATCACAACCGACAAAAACAACGAGCCCGTGGCTCATGGTAGAGCGTTCGACTCCAAATACCAAAGCGTCAGCGGGTTCGAATCCCAGGTGCCACACTTTGGGATTTGGGGTATGACTGGCTGATGACGCCTAATAAGCCAGAAAACGCCATTTCCGGTCTCCCTTGTCTTTGTCGGTTCCATTTCATCATATGCTACACGTCGCAATGCGACCGCACTGCAGGGCCTCTAGTCTGAGCTCCAGAGTATAAACGGAACATACATGTTCCTTAAGCAGACTCGGTGAGCCCCACACTATCACTCATATTCCCGATCACAACCGACAAAAACAACGAGCCCGTGGCTCAAATGGTAGAGCGTTTGACTCAAATACCAAAGGTCGCGGGTTCGAAATCCAGGTGTGCCACACTTGGGATTGGGTATGACTGGCTGATGACGGCTAATAAGCCAGAAAATGGCCATTCCGGTCTCCCTTGTTCTTTGTCGGTTTCCATTTCATCATATGCTACACGTCGCTATGCGACCGCCTGTCGAGGGCTCTAGTCTGAGCTCCAGGGCACAACGGAACATACATGTTCCTTAAGCAGATCGGTGAACCCCACACTATCATCATATCTCCCTGATCACAACCGACAAAAACAACGAGCCCGTGGCTCAATGGTAGAGCGTTTGACTCAAATACCAAAGGTCGTGGGTTCGAATCCCAGGTGTACGAAACACTTGGGATTGGGTATGACTGGCTGATGACGGCTAATAAGCCAGAAATGGCCATTCCGGTCTCCCCTTTGTCTTTGTCGGTTTCCATTTTTCATCATATGCTACACGTCGCAATGTGACTGCCTGTGAGAGCTCTAGTCTGAGCTCCAGGGCACAACGGAACTTAACATGTTCCTTTAAGCAGATCGGTGAGCCCCACACTATCATCATATTCCCGATCACAACCGACAAAACAACGAGCCCGTGGCTCAATGGTAGAGCGTTTGACTCAAATACCAAAGGTCGCGGGTTCGAATCCCAGGTGTGCCACACTTGGGATTGGGTATGACTGGCTGATGACGGCTAATAAGCCAGAAATGGCCATTCCGGTCTCCCTTGTCTTTGTCGGTTTCATTTTCATCATATGCTACACGTCGCAATGCGACCGCCTGTGAGGGCTCTTGTCTGAGCTCCAGGGCACAACGGAACATACATGTTCCTTAAGCAGATCGGTGAGCCCCACACTATCATCATATTCCCGATCACAACCGACAAAACAACGAGCCCGTGGCTCAATGGTAGAGCGTTTTGACTCAAATACCAAAGGTCGCGGGTTCGAATCCCAGGTGTGCCACACTTTGGGATTGGGTATGACTGGCTGATGACGGCTAATAAGCCAGAAATGGCCATTCCGGTCTCCCTTGTCTTTGTCGGTTTCATTTCATCATATGCTACACGTCGCTATGCGACCGCCTGTCGAGGGCTCTAGTCTGAGCTCCAGGGCACAACGGAACATACATGTTCCTTAAGCAGATCGGTGATCCCACACTATCATCATATTCCCGATCACAACCGACAAAACAACGAGCCCGTGGCTCAATGGTAGAGCGTTTGACTCAAATACCAAAGGTCGCGGGTTCGAATCCCAGGTGTGCCACACTTGGGATTGGGTATGACTGGCTGATGACGGCTAATAAGCCAGAAATGGCCATTCCGGTCTCCCTTGTCTTTTTCGGTTTCATTTCATCATATGCTACACGTCGCAATGCGACCGTCTGTGAGAGCTCTAGTCTGAGCTCCAGGGCACAACGGAACATACATGTTCCTTAAGCAGATCGGTGAGCCCCACACTATCATCATATTCCCGATCACAACCGACAAAAAACAACGAGCCGGTGGCTCAATGGTAGAGCGTTTGACTCAAATACCAAAGGTCGCGGGTTTGAATCCCAGGTGTGCTACACTTGGGATTGGGTATGACTGGCTGATGACGGCTAATAAGCGAGAAATGGCCATTCCGGTCTCCCCTTTGTCTTTGTCGGTTTCATTTCATCATATGCTACACGTCGCAATGCGACCGCCTGTGAGGGCTCTAGTCTGAGCTCGAGGGCACAACGGAACATACATGTTCCTTAAGCAGATCGGTGAGCCCCACACTATCATCATATTCCCCGATCAAAACCAACAAAAACAACGAGCCCGTGGCTCAATGGTAGAGCGTTTGACTCAAATACCAAAGGTCGTGGGTTTCGAATCCCAGGTGTGCCACACTTGGCATTGAGTATTACTGGCTGATGACGGCTAATAAGCCAGAAATGGCCATTCCGGTCTCCCTTGTCTTTGTCGGTTTCATTTCATCATATGCTACACGTCGCAATGCGACCGCCTGTGAGAGCTCTAGTCTGAGCTCCAGGGCACAACGGAACATACATGTTCCTTAAGCAGATCGGTGAGCCCCACACTATCATCATATTCCCGATCACAACCGACAAAAACAACGAGCCCGTGGCTCAATGGTAGAGCGTTTGACCCAAAACCAAAGGTCATGGGTTCGAATCCCAGGTGTGCCACACTTGGGATTGGGTATGACTGGCTGATGACGGCTAATAAGCCAGAAATGGCCATTCCGGTCTCCCCTTGTCTTTGTCGGTTTCATTTTCATCATATGCTACACGTCGCAATGCGACTGCCCTGTGAGGGGCTCTAATCTAAGCTCCAGGGCACAACGGAACATACATGTTCCTTAAGCAGATCGGTGAGCCCCACACTATCATCATATTCCCGATCACAACCGACAAAAACAACGAGCCCGTGGCTCAATGGTAGAGCGTTTGACTCAAATACCAAAGGTCGTGGGTTCGAATCCCAGGTGTGCACACTTGGGATTGGGTATGACTGGCTGATGACGGCTTATAAGCCAGAAATGGCCATTCCGGTCTCCCTTGTCTTTGTCGGTTTCATTTCATCATATGCTACACGTCGCAATGTGATCGCCTGTGAGGGCTCTAGTCTGAGCTCCAAGGCACAACGGAAACTGAATGTTCCTTAAGCAGATCGGTGAGCCCCACACTATCATCATATTCCCGATCACAACCGACAAAAACAACGAGCCCGTGGCTCAATGGTAGAGCGTTTGACTCAAATACCAAAGGTCGCGGGTTTGAATCCCAGGTGTGCCACACTTGGGATTGGGTATGAATGGTTGATGACGTCTAATAAGCCAGAAATGGCCATTCCGGTCTCCCTTTTCTTTGTCTGGTTTCATTTCATCATATGCTACACGTCGCAATGCGACCCGCGTCCTGTGTGGGCTCTAATCTAAGCTCCAAGGCACAACGGAAAATGAATGTTCCTTAAGCAGATCGGTGAGCCCCACACTATCATCATATTCCCGATCACAACCGACAAAAACAACGAGCCCGTGGCTCAATGGTAGAGCGTTTGACTCAAATACCAAAGGTCGTGGGTTCGAATCCCAGGTGTGCAACACTTGGGATTGGGTATGACTGGCTGATGACGGCTAATAAGCCAGAAATGGCCATTCCGGTCTCCCTTGTCTTTGTCGGTTTCATTTCATCATATGCTACACGTCGCAATGCGACCGCCTGTGAGGGCTCTAGTCTGAGCTCCAGGGCACAACGGAACATACATGTTCCTTAAGCAGATCGGTGAGCCCCACACTATCATCATATTCCCGATCACAACCGACAAAACAACGAGCCCGTGGCTAAATGGTAGAGCGTTTGACTCAAATACCAAAGGTCGCGGGTTTCGAATCCCAGGTGTGCCACACTTGGGATTGGGTATGACTGGCTGATGACGGCTCATAAGCCAGAAATGGCCATTCCGGTCTCCCTTGTCTTTGTCGGTTTCATTTCATCATATGCTAGACGTCGCAATGCGACCGCCTGTGAGGGCTCTAGTCTGAGCTCCAGGGCACAACGGAACATACATGTTCCTTAAGCAGATCGGTGAGCCCCACACTATCATCATATTCCCGATCACAACCGACAAAAACAACGAGCCGGTGGCTCAATGGTAGAGCGTTTGACTCAAATACCAAAGGTCGCGGGTTCGAATCCCAGGTGTGCCACACTTGGGATTGGGTATGACTGGCTGATGACGGCTAATAAGCCAGAAATGGCCATTCCGGTCTCCCTTGTCTTTGTCGGTTTCATTTTCATCATATGCTACACGTCGCAATGCGACCGCCTGTGAGGGCTCTAGTCTGAGCTCCAGGGCACAACGGAACATACATGTTCCTTAAGCAGATCGGTGAGCCCCACACTATCATCATATTCCCGATCACAACCGACAAAACAACGAGCCGGTGGCTAAATCGTAGAGCGTTTGACTCAAATACCAAAGGTCGCGGGTTTCGAATCCCAGGTGTGCCACACTTGGGATTGGGTATGACTGGCTGATGACGGCTAATAAGCCAGAAATGGCCATTCCGTTCTCCCTTGTCTTTTTCGATTTCATTTCATCGTATGCTAGACGTCGCAATGCAACCGCCTTAGAGGGCTCTAGTCTGAGCTCCAGGGCACAACGGAACATACATGTTCCTTAAGCAGATCGGTGAGCCCTCACACTATCATCATATTCCCGATCACAACCGACAAAAACAACGAGCCGGTGGCTCAATGGTAGAGCGTTTGACTCAAATACCAAAGGTCACGAGTTCGAATCCCAAGTGTGCTACTTGGGATTGTGTATGACTGGCTGATGACGGCTAATAAGCCAGAAATGGCCATTCCGGTCTCCCTTGTCTTTTGCGGTTTCTTTTCATCATATGATACACGTCGCAATGCGACCGTCTGTGAGAGCTCTAGTCTGAGCTCCACGGCACAACGGAACTTGCATGTTCCTTAAGCAGATCGGTGAGCCCCACACTATCATCATATTCCCGATCACAACCGACAAAAACAACGAGCCGGTGGCTAAATGGTAGAGCGTTTGACTCAAATACCAAAGGTCACGGGTTCGAATCCCAGGTGTGCCACACTTGGGATTGTGTATGACTGGCTGATGACGGCTAATAAGCCAGAAATGGCCATTCCGGTCTCCCTTTGTCTTTGTCGGTTTCATTTCATCATATGCTACACTTTTCGGCAATGCGACCGCCTGTGAGGGCTCTAGTCTGAGCTCCAGGGCACAACGGAACATACATGTTCCTTAAGCAGATCGGTGAGCCCCACACTATCATCATATTCCCGATCACAACCGACAAAAATCAACGAGCCCGTGGCTCAATGGTAGAGCGTTTGACTCAAATACCAAAGGTCGCGGGTTCGAATCCCAGGTGTGCCACACTTGGGATTGGGTATGACTGGCTGATGACGGCTAATAAGCCAGAAATGGCCATTCCGGTCTCCCTTGTCTTTGTCGGTTTCATTTCATCATATGCTACACGTCGCAATGCGACCGCCCTGTGAGGGGCTCTAGTCTGAGCTCCAGGGCACAACGGAACATACATGTTCCTTAAGCAGATCGGTGAGCCCCACACTATCATCATATTCCCGATCACAACCGACAAAAACAACGAGCCCGTGGCTCAATGGTAGAGCGTTTGACTCAAAATACCAAAGGTCGTGGGTTTGAATCCCAGGTGTGCACACTTGGGATTGGGTATGACTGGCTGATGACGGCTTATAAGTCAGAAATGGCCATGCTTGTCTACCTTGTCTTTGTCGGTTTCATTTTATCATATGCTACACGTCGCAATGTGACCGCCTTTGAGGGCTCTAGTCTGAGCTCCAAGGCACAACGGAAACATACATGTTCCTTAAGCAGATCGGTGAGCCCCACACTATCATCATATTCCCGATCACAACCAGCACAATGCAACCGAACGAAGTAATAACAT
>WEDG01014405.1:0-13047 GCA_017591395.1 Schistocephalus solidus | reverse complement strand
ATGCAGTTTTCATTAGCTGCAGCTAAATTTAAGTCAGTAAGTCCCAGAGAAATTAAATCTCCTGTTGCTTTCCCAGGCTCCAGACTTTTTTCGTTTTAAAAATCCGTTAGAAAAACTACCAAATTTGGAAGGCCCATGCCGTTGAGTATATTTACCATGTAGCATTAATGAGGGAGAGAGGAAATTTTCCAGACAGGCAAGGCCTGAGATGTTTTTCTGCTCACTAAAAGCTGTCTATATTTGGTAGACGTACTTCTGCTTAATACTTCGTGCAAAACATTTTCCTAAACCATCGTGGTCTGTGTGAAATTTGAAAATAAAGGATAAAGTAATTCGCAAGGAACATCACCATCCAAGATCCAGAAGCTGTCTACAGCGATGAAAATGCGGCGTAATGGTAATAACGTTTTTCCTTTAAAAAAATAAAGATTTCTTATATGGTAGAGGGATTCTTTCTGTAATGTTACTTAAATGTACTAAGAACCACAAAGTATTGAGGGGCCTGTCATCGTTTAGCTTTTTTTCATTCAGCGCAGACATGTTTGTTAAGTCCAGGAGACATTAAAAGTACCAGGTTTCCGGGCGTTAGATTGGATTGCAGAAAAAGCGAGGGCCAATGACCAACAGTGTTGTAATTGTTTCATGAAATGAAGAAAGCAATCTGAAGAAACGAGATATGGCGTTTTAATCGAATCCTTTTACGGCTATCGTGAGGTGTACTCTGCTGCCTGTCATTCAAGATGCACAAAGTTACACTGCAAAAATTAACTGGCTTTTACGGTGTTTAAATGCAATCTTTTTATATTTACGTTGGTTTAAATGAAAAAAACTTAAAAGTCATCTTATATTTCTGTCTTTTATCAATTGTATCCATATAAGAACAAATACTGCCTGAGGCTGTTACTTCTTGTCGGTCACTTTACACGCTTCTATATTTTACGATATAACTTTGCTATGGACTTTATTCTTTAATCTATGATGTGTATCACACTGCATCTTACTTGCAAGTGCGTACTGTTTTTCATATCTCTTGCCTTGCCTCTGATTGGCTGAGTTATATATACGTTATTCGTACAGAATGTCGAAAGGTAATTCATGAAGTTCATGCGATCTTCAGCCAATGACATTATTGTATAATCGTTAACATGTTATGGCCAGCAGACTGTGCACGTGAATGTTAATCACTTCAAAAATATCCTTGTCGTGCAGTTACGGTGGAAATACTTTACCGAATTGTGCTTCTCGCGTGATGGGACAGAGTTTTTCATTAAAAAAAGATTTGGTTAACTAATAAAGCCCCCGTTTTTTACAATTGTAACCTTACAGTAATCAGTGTGATGGCGAAAAGGAAATTATGATCCGGATATAAAGTTGGAAGTTGCGCAAACACCTGTTGATTTTTTCCACTCTTTTATGTTTTCATATGAGGGCTGCAGGTTGAGACCCTAGCAAATAAAGGACCGTCAGTTCAGGCGCCAAATAGAAAGAGAAAAAATGTGTTGTCAGTGGGAAGAATAAAGCGTTGTCTACGGAAAAAAATCGAAGAACCGGTTGAAACATGTGTAGAGCTGAGCAAGAGCAATTCTTGTGTTCGCAGTTTGTATTCGGAAGTCATCATCACCCCTTTACAAATATAAAAACCAGAGTTGGCCTTAAGATTTTTAGGCTGAGAATCAAACTGACAATGGCACGAACACACAAGTAAGCAGCAGCGTTTCAAAAGGCACCCGGAGTACGGCCGCTATGTCAATGTTCGACAGAGTTTAGCTGCAAACCCTCCCCTGTTCAGTAATGGAAGTGAATGGTTTTTTATGGGCAATGTTTTAAGTTAGTTTTAGTGAAGACTTACGTTCATATTTGATATGGAAGAGCCTGTGGTCGCCTTATATTTCATGCCAACCCGCTGTTTATTTTGGCAATTTTGCAGCTATACTGTACAAAGAAATGTATGTGGCGTTCGACATCCATCCTGGCCATAGACCAACTGATAGACGGCAAAGAGCACCTAATGCCTAACAGTTTGCCCAAATTGCGCTAATTTATGTTGATCTGCCCGTTTCAATGCAGCCGTCTAGCAACACAAGAAATCGTGGACGTGATAACTCCGCCATTTTTCACCCATTAGTCCCCGCGACTGAGCTATGAAATGTTCCGTTTTTCTCTACTTGGACAAGGATCATGTTGTGAAAAAATACTACATGCACGGCTAATCAGCTCATCTTCAGGCGTGATAACTAAGTTATTGGGGATGCTGCAGTAGTTGAAAACGTTTGTACTCAAATACATTTTTCGTCAGCTGCAGCTTAAACTCAGTTAGTAATCTAGTCTTCAAGAAATAATACCTCCGGTTTCTCAAGACGCTCTTTTCATTAAACTACGGTTTGGAAAACCATCAAAGTTGCAATGCCCACACCTTCTTATATTTTCGCTATGTAGCGTTTACGAGGGAGAGAGGAAATGTTTGCAGACAGGAAAGACCTTAGCTCTTTTTCGGTCAATTAAATGCCATCTTGTATTGGCTGAGGAAAGGATTCTCGATACTTTACACAAAACATTTTCCTAAAATTATCGTGGTTTGTGTAACTTAAAAAAAATTGATAAAGTCAGCATCATCGCTAAAAATATGAGAGTCCTTTCCAATGAAAAGTTTACTAAAGAGCCACGTAGCGTTAGGTATAGTCCTATAGCTTACGGCAAATCCTGAGCTTGCGTGCGGACTTCATCCTAGTTATTGTCAGTACTTACCACGAGTGTGCTAGGCACAATTCGTCCGTTTTTCACGTGGAAATTCTGTAGGAAATGGAGTGTTCTCACAGCTTCGAATAAGCATATAAAACGTCTGAAATCATTAAAGAGCAAGGCCAGGCTAATACATCACACACAAGCAGTTAAAATGCATAATTTAACCAAGCTGCTTTCATTAAAGAACTCAGGGTAATCAATGGAAGAGGTTTTTTTTCCAGCTTCAGCATAACAAAATACATCATTAGTTCCGAAGGAGGGATAACAACATCCCTTAAATAAAAGGAGGGAAAGGGTTACCTAAGTTTTGGTACATTTTTGGTTGTGTGCCACCTGAATATTATAAAAAACCCTTATAAGACTCAGAAAAATAAACATTTTATAAAACCTTTTTTTTGGAAGTCGAATTAATGTATATCGAGAAGGAAACAGTACAGTCTTCCTAATAATAATGGGTGTTTCAGAAGACTCGGCTTCTTACTTTTGGCCTAATTCACAACCAATAAACATTTCCCACAGCTAATCTCAAGTGACTTCGTAGTTTGTAATGAGTTCACATGATTTACAGCCTTGCAACTCGCCTTAAAATTGAGATAAATCACAAATAATGGTGTTCTTTTCTAGCAGTGAACACTCTAATGCACACAATAGGAAAAGATGACTAAGTGAAGAAGTTTCGAAGCAATACACATAATTTGCCAGTCATTTTGCCAGCAGACAGGGTTTTTGCGGTGACAGGTACGAGACTATAAAAGGGACGTGGGAATATGTGCTTTTCGCAGGGGCTTTTGTACAACGGCGTTTTAGGAAAGTCATTCAGGTCCGCTTCGCTCACGCATTTTTCCAAACTACAAACCACTTTGGGACAACCTATATCACAGTCATTGAACCCGGAGAAATGTTTATGCGACAGCATCGAAATGTCATATTCATACAGTACCAACATATCGTAATAAACAGGGCATTATTTGACGCAATACCACAATTATCAACGGCACTGCATATGGCAACAGCAATTTTGGCCGAAATGGAATGTACCCACTTCCAACAGACTACTGCTGCAAACAATAGATTTGAAACTGGAAGGTTCTGCAACAGGAAATATAGTCAATGAAGTAACATTTAGTCCAGTTCTCATTCGACTTTCATGGGCCAATCACTTAATTGTAATGGACTGATAGGAATACAGTTGCAAGACTGTACGTATTGGGTAGAATTGCGTGATATGCGTATAGAGTCTTTAGGGCAAACAATCTCATAAGGCATTATAATCAGCAATCTCCTATTCAACTCATCAAGCTGAAGCTAATCGACTGTGGAATGCAGCCTCTGCAATAAGGTGCACATCATCCGAGCGGACAGGTACGCACGCAGGCCTAGAGCCAGATGCAGGTCTAGACGTCTGACCGGCACGTAGCTTCTGCATAGGATTCACTTGCGTGTAGGCATGTTACAAGCATTTTCAACGACTTTAAGCGAAAACGCATATAGATTTTCAATTAACCCTGCTTCATAAACTTTGAATTAGGATTCAATGGCACACCTTGGCGTAAAATATATTTTTTCCCCAGCTAGTGTGTTAATTAATTGCGATTTATGACCGTTGCTTGTATGATGGCAAGTATTTGAAATGGTTAACTTCTTTTTGAGCGCAAACTGGATTGTGTGCATTGACTTTACGCATAAGCATGCCACATGTATGAAGACACTAGTGTTTTACGCCCAAAATGACATTGTATTGTTCGATCATTATTATGATTTTAAAAAAAGTTCGTAAGGATGAGAATAATTCAAAGACTGTTATACTTTGGGCCACGAAAGTGTTTAAATTATTCATTGACGTATTTTGTGATTGGAAGGTACTTTATATTAAAATATTAACTTGTTTCCATATAAACTTCAAATCACAGATCTGAGAGTATTTTGAGCATCAGGACTGCCGGAGAAGAGAAAAGGAAAAATTGAGCTTTTCACTAAACAACAAACAAGTTCACTGTCAACGTTTTCGCCCGTAAATGGTTTGAAAGCGTAGGGATCGCTTTCATGTAAACAGTCACTACCATGGAATTTAGTTACGTTCTGTAAAATGTTAATAAACTCCTGGAAAAGCTGTCGATAAAAAACAAGCACATCAATTTTTTAGAAAACGCAAACTTACTTATATAAGTCAAAGAGGAAGAGCTGCACTTTTATGAATCCGTGATAGATTTGGCAAAGGAGGTTCACAATTTTACAAAATGGCCAAAAGTTCAATAGCTGGCAGCACTGACAGAGCCACAAGGTGACTATCGTTATATGCGGATGACCTTATGAGCATAGATCTCACAAAAAGATAAAGGAACACCATCAGTGTAAGAAAGAGTGATAGGAAATTACAGAAATTACAAAGACGTCGCACGCATGTTGCATGTAAAAAGATTGAGTTATTGCTTTTCTCATTTAACTGCTTTCTAAGCATGTGAAGAAATTTTTCAGGTTTATCTTAGAAGCACGCTTATAAAAACATGTTACGTGCATATGAAAAAGATGGGCAAATAAGATACGTCTGAATTAAACATCTCAAATTCCTTAACTTCTCTCAAGCATTTCAAATTGCCTTCGCAGGAAGTCCAGTACTTAAATCAACTAATTCAACTGACATATCGATAAAAGACTTATTTGTCATCAAATTCAGTTGTGATACAATGAACAATTTTTACCTTAAGATTAATTGGAGCACACCTGTGAATTAACAAAAAATAGAACACTTTTGAAATTTCCGAACATATTTTTTGCTTTAAGATTGAATTCAAACAAGAAAAACGTTTCAACCAAAAATGAAATACTTAACTAATTTTATTCATTTCGAATGTTCATGGAACCCAAAAATCCATCATTTTTCCTATTGGGTTGTAGCTCATTATGTCTGAAGATGGATTTCATACTGTGCCCTATAGATTCCAACGATTTCGTAGAGCTGAATTCGGAAGAGAGATCTTTTCAAGTATCTTTGAAATATGATGCATTCAACGAATAATTTTAGTAGAATAACTCAGCCTTTGAAGAAGTTGTTTGTCTCGGTTCTCAAACAGTCGACACGTGGGTGAGCGGACTCGATGGAAATCTGCATTCTGCGAAAATCCGTTGAAAAGTTGTGAGGACGAAGATATCGTTTAGTGGAATCCTGTTTCTGGTACCAGAAAGCTAATCGAGTGGACAGTAGGCCACAATTCTTGAAGAAAATAAATTCCTTAGAGGTCAGAAATTTGAACCTAAATTCGAAACGCGCGCCACATTGTTCGACAGTTTTTAGCTGCAAACCCTCCCCTGTCCAGTAAATGGCAGTATCTGGTTTTTATGGGTAATGTTTAGAGTTAGTTTTAGTAAAGACTTTCGTGCATATTTGATATGGAAGAGCCTGTGGTCGCATTTATTTCATACCAACCGACTTTTTAGTTTGGCTATTTTGCAGCTATACTGTGCAAAGAAATGTATGTGACGTTCTACATCCATGCTTGCCATTGACCAATTGAGAGATGGCATCGAGCACTCATTGTATTAAAATTTGCCAAAATTTCGACAATTTTTTTTATCTGCCTGTTTCAATGTAGCAACACAGCAAACAATGTCAAGGTGTACTCAGCCAAGTTTTACCCATTAGTTTCCGTGACAGAGCTGTCAATGTTCCGTTTTTCTTGGCGTGGACAATGAGCATATTGTGAAAATTACCTACAAGCATTGTAAATCGTCTCATCTTTAGGTGTGCTATCTTAGAAATAAGGCATACGGCAGTAGTTAATTGAGATTATAATCCAATGCAGTTTTCATTAGCTGCAGCTAAATCTAAGTAAGTAAGTCCCAGAGAAATTAAATCTCCTGTTGCTTTCCCAGGCTCCAGACTTTCTTCGTTTTAAAAATCCGTTAGAAAACTACCAAATTTGGAAGGCCCATGCCGTTGAGTATATTTACCATGTAGCGTTAATGAGGGAGAGAGGGAAATTTTCCAGACAGGCAAGGCCTGAGATGTTTTTCTGCTCACTTAAAGCTGTCTATATTTGGTAGACGTACTTCTGCTTAATACTTCGTGCAAAACATTTTCCTAAACCATCGTGGTCTGTGTGAAATTTGAAAAATAAAGGATAAAGTAATTCCCAAGGAACATCACCATCCAAGATCCAGAAGCTGTCTACAGCGAGGAAAATGCAGCGTAGATGGTAAGAACATTTTTCCTTTAAAAAAATAAAGATTTCTTATATGGTAGAGGGATTCTTTCTGTAATGTTACTTAAATGTACTAAGAACCACAAAGTATTGAGGGCCTGTCATCGTTTAGCTTTTTCATTCAGCGCAGACATGTTTGTAAGATCCAGGAGACATTAAAGTACCAGGTTTCCGGGCGTTAGATTGGATTGCAGAAAAGCGAGGCCAATGACCAACAGTGTTGTAATTGTTTCATGAAATGAAGAAAGCAATCTGAAGAAACGAGATATGGCGTTTTAATCGAATCCTTTTACGGCTATCGTGAGGTGTACTCTGCTGCCTGTCATTCAAGATGCACAAAGTTACACTGCAAAATTAACTGGCTTTACGGTGTTTAAATGCAATCTTTTTATATTTACGTTGGTTTAAATGAAAAACTTAAAAGTCATCTTATATTTCTGTCTTTTATCAATTGTATCCATATAAGAACAAATACTGCCTGAGGCTGTTACTTCTTGTCGGTCACTTTACACGCTTCTATATTTTACGATATAATTTGCTATGGACTTTATTCTTTAATCTATGATGTGTATTACACTGCATCTTACTTGCAAGTGCGTACTGTTTTTCATATCTCTTGCCTTGCCTCTGATTGGCTGAGTTATTATACGTTATTCGTACGGAATGTCGAAAGGTAATTCATGAAGTTCATGCGATCTTCAGCCAATGACATTATTGTATAATCGTTAACATGTTATGGCAAGCAGACTGTGCACGTGAATGTTAATCACTTCAAAAATATCCTTGTCGTGCAGTTACGTTGGAAATACTTTACCGAATTGTGCTTCTCGCGTGATGGGACAGAGTTTTCATTAAAAAAAGATTTGGTTAACTAATAAAGCCCCCGTTTTTTACAATTGTAACCTTACAGTAATCAGTGTGATGGCGAAAAGGAAATTACGATCCGGATATAAAGTTGGAAGTTGCGGAAACACCTGTTGATTTTTTCCACTCTTTTATGTATTCATATGAGGGCTGCAGGTTGAGACCCTAGCAAATAGGACCGTCAGTTCAGGCGCCAAATAGAAAGAGAAAAAATGTGTTGTCAGTGGGAAGAATAAAGCGTTGTCTACGGAAAAATCGAAGAACCGGTTGAAACATGTGTAGAGCTGAGCAAGAGCAATTCTTGTGTTCGCAGTTTGTATTCGGAAGTCATCATCACCCCTTTACAAATATAAAACCAGAGTTGGCCTTAAGATTTTAGGCTGAGAATCAAACTGACAATGGCACGAACACACAAGTAAGCAGCAGCGTTTCAAAAGGCACCCGGAGTACGGCCGCTATGTCAATGTTCGACAGAGTTTAGCTGCAAACCCTCCCCTGTTCAGTAATGGAAGTGAATGGTTTTTTATGGGCAATGTTTTAAGTTAGTTTTAGTGAAGACTTACGTTCATATTTGATATGGAAGAGCCTGTGGTCGCCTTATATTTCATGCCAACCCGCTGTTTATTTTGGCAATTTTGCAGCTATACTGTACAAAGAAATGTATGTGGCGTTCGACATCCATCCTGGCCATAGACCAACTGATAGACGGCAAAGAGCACCTAATGCCTAACAGTTTGCCCAAATTGCGCTAATTTATGTTGATCTGCCCGTTTCAATGCAGCCGTCTAGCAACACAAGAAATCGTGGACGTGATAACTCCGCCATTTTTCACCCATTAGTCCCCGCGACTGAGCTATGAAATGTTCCGTTTTTCTCTACTTGGACAAGGATCATGTTGTGAAAAAATACTACATGCACGGCTAATCAGCTCATCTTCAGGCGTGATAACTAAGTTATTGGGGATGCTGCAGTAGTTGAAAACGTTTGTACTCAAATACATTTTTCGTCAGCTGCAGCTTAAACTCAGTTAGTAATCTAGTCTTCAAGAAATAATACCTCCGGTTTCTCAAGACGCTCTTTTCATTAAACTACGGTTTGGAAAACCATCAAAGTTGCAATGCCCACACCTTCTTATATTTTCGCTATGTAGCGTTTACGAGGGAGAGAGAAATGTTTGCAGACAGGAAAAGACCTTAGCTCTTTTTCGGTCAATTAAATGCCATCTTGTATTGGCTGAGGAAAGGATTCTCGATACTTTACACAAAACATTTTCCTAAGATTATCGTGGTTTGTGTAACTTAAAAAAAATTGATAAAGTCAGCATCATCGCTAAAATATGAGAGTCCTTTCCAATGAAAAGTTTACTAAAGAGCCACGTAGCGTTAGGTATAGTCCTATAGCTTACGGCAAATCCTGAGCTTGCGTGCGGACTTCATCCTAGTTATTGTCAGTACTTACCACGAGTGTGCTAGGCACAATTCGTCCGTTTTTCAAGTGGAAATTCTGTAGGAAATGGAGTGTTCTCACAGCTTCGAATAAGCATATAAAACGTCTGAAATCATTAAAGAGCAAGGCCAGGCTAATACATCACACACAAGCAGTTAAAATGCATAATTTAACCAAGCTGCTTTCATTAAAGAACTCAGGGTAATCAATGGAAGAGGTTTTTTTCCAGCTTCAGCATAACAAAATACATCATTAGTTCCGAAGGAGGGATAACAACATCCCTAAATAAAAGGAGGGAAAGGGTTACCTAAGTTTTGGTACATTTTTGGTTGTGTGCCACCTGAATATTATAAAAAACCCTTATAAGACTCAGAAAAATAAACATTTTATAAAACCCTTTTTTTGGAAGTCGAATTAATGTATATCGAGAAGGAAACAGTACAGTCTTCCTAATAATAATGGGTGTTTCAGAAGACTCGGCTTCTTACTTTTGGCCTAATTCACAACCAATAAACATTTCCCACAGCTAATCTCAAGTGACTTCGTAGTTTGTAATGAGTTCACATGATTTACAGCCTTGCAACTCGCCTTAAAATTGAGATAAATCACAAATAATGGTGTTCTTTTCTAGCAGTGAACGCTCCAATGCACACAATAGGAAAAGATGACTAAGTGAAGAAGTTTCGAAGCAATACACATAATTTGCCAGTCATTTTGCCAGCAGACAGGGTTTTTGCGGTGACAGGTACGAGACTATAAAAGGGACGTGGGAATATGTGCTTTTCGCAGGGGCTTTTTGTACAACGGCGTTTTTAGGAAAGTCATTCAGGTCCGCTTCGCTCACGCATTTTTTTCCAAACTACAAACCACTTTGGGACAACCTATATCACAGTCATTGAACCCGGAGAAATGTTTATGCGACAGCATCGAAAAATGTCATATTCATACAGTACCAACATATCGTAATAAACAGGGCATTATTTGACGCAATACCACAATTATCAACGGCACTGCATATGGCAACAGCAATTTTGGCCGAAATGGAATGTACCCACTTCCAACAGACTACTGCTGCAAACAATAGATTTGAAACTGGAAGGTTCTGCAACAGGAAATATAGTCAATGAAGTAACATTTAGTCCAGTTCTCATTCGACTTTCGTGGGCCAATCACTTAATTGTAATGGACTGATAGGAATACAGTTGCAAGACTGTACGTATTGGGTAGAATTGCGTGATATGCGTATAGAGTCTTTAGGGCAAACAATCTCATAAGGCATTATAATCAGCAATCTCCTATTCAACTCATCAAGCTGAAGCTAATCGACTGTGGAATGCAGCCTCTGCAATAAGGTGCACATCATCCGAGCGGACAGGTACGCACGCAGGCCTAGAGCCAGATGCAGGTCTAGACGTCTGACCGGCACGTAGCTTCTGCATAGGATTCACTTGCGTGTAGGCATGTTACAAGCATTTTCAACGACTTTAAGCGAAAACGCATATAGATTTTCAATTTACCCTGCTTCATAAACTTTAAATTAGGATTCAATGGCACACCTTGGCGTAAAATATATTTTTTCCCCAGATAGTGTGTTAATTAATTGCGATTTATGACCGTTGCTTGTATGATGGGAAGTATTTGAAATGGTAAAGTGCTTTTTGAGCGCAAACTGGATTGTGTGCATTGACTTTACGCATAAGCATGCCACATGTATGAAGACACTAGTGTTTTACGCCCACAATGACATTGTATTGTTCGATCATTATTATGATTTTAAAAAAAGTTCGTAAGGATGAGAATAATTCAAAGACTGTTATACTTTGGGCCACGAAAGTGTTTAAATTATTCATTGACGTATTTTGTGATTGGAAGGTACTTTATATTAAAATATTAACTTGTTTCCATATAAACTTCAAATCACAGATCTGAGAGTATTTTGAGCATCAGGACTGCCGGAGAAGAGAAAAGGAAAAATTGAGCTTTTCACTAAACAACAAACAAGTTCACTGTCAACGTTTTCGCCCGTCAATGGTTTGAAAGCGTAGGGATCGCTTTCATGTAAACAGTCACTACCATGGAATTTAGTTACGTTCTGTAAAATGTTAATAAACTCCTGGAAAAGCTGTCGATAAAAAACAAGCACATCAATTTTTTAGAAAACGCAAACTTACTTATATAAGTCAAAGAGGAAGAGCTGCACTTTTATGAATCCGTGATAGATTTGGCAAAGGAGGTTCACAATTTTACAAAATGGCCAAAAGTTCAATAGCTGGCAGCACTGACAGAGCCACAAGGTGACTATCGTTATATGCGGATGACCTTATGAGCATAGATCTCACAAAAAGATAAAGGAACACCATCAGTGTAAGAAAGAGTGATATGAAATTACAGAAATTACAAAGACGTCGCACGCATGTTGCATGTAAAAGATTGAGTTATTGCTTTTCTAATTAAACTGCTTTCTAAGCATGTGAAGAAATTTTTTTCAGGTTTATCTTAGAAGCACGCTTATAAAAAAACATGTTACGTGCATATGAAAAAAAGATGGGCAAATAAGATACGTCTGAATTAAACATCTCAAATTCCTTAACTTCTCTCAAGCATTTCAAATTGCCTTCGCAGGAAGTCCAGTACTTAAATCAACTAATTCAACTGACATATCGATAAAAGACTTATTTGTCATCAAATTCAGTTGTGATACAATGAACAATTTTTACCTTAAGATTAATTGGAGCACACCTGTGAATTAACAAAAAATAGAACACTTTTGAAATTTCCGAACATATTTTTTGCTTTAAGATTGAATTCAAACAAGAAAAACGTTTCAACCAAAAATGAAATACTTAACTAATTTTATTCATTTCGAATGTTCATGGAACCCAAAAATCCATCATTTTTCCTATTGGGTTGTAGCTCATTATGTCTGAAGATGGATTTCATACTGTGCCCTATAGATTCCAACGATTTCGTAGAGCTGAATTCGGAAGAGAGATCTTTTCAAGTATCTTTGAAATATGATGCATTCAACGAATAATTTTAGTAGAATAACTCAGCCTTTGAAGAAGTTGTTTGTCTCGGTTCTCAAACAGTCGACACGTGGGTGAGCGGACTCGATGGAAATCTGCATTCTGCGAAAATCCGTTGAAAAGTTGTGAGGACGAAGATATCGTTTAGTGGAATCCTGTTTCTGGTACCAGAAAGCTAATCGAGTGGACAGTAGGCCACAATTCTTGAAGAAAATAAATTCCTTAGAGGTCAGAAATTTGAACCTAAATTCGAAACGCGCGCCACATTGTTCGACAGTTTTTAGCTGCAAACCCTCCCCTGTCCAGTAATGGCAGTATCTGGTTTTTATGGGTAATGTTTAGAGTTAGTTTTAGTAAAGACTTTCGTGCATATTTGATATGGAAGAGCCTGTGGTCGCATTTATTTCATACCAACCGACTTTTTAGTTTGGCTATTTTGCAGCTATACTGTGCAAAGAAATGTATGTGACGTTCTACATCCATGCTTGCCATTGACCAATTGAGAGATGGCATCGAGCACACATTGTATTAAAATTTGCCAAAATTTCGACAATTTTTTTTATCTGCCTGTTTCAATGTAGCAACACAGCAAACAATGTCAAGGTGTACTCAGCCAAGTTTTTACCCATAAGTTTCCGTGACAGAGCTGTCAATGTTCCGTTTTTCTTGGCGTGGACAATGAGCATATTGTGAAAAATTACCTACAAGCATTGTAAATCGTCTCATCTTTAGGTGTGCTATCTTAGAAATAAGGCATACGGCAGTAGTTA
>WEDG01014403.1:0-10146 GCA_017591395.1 Schistocephalus solidus | reverse complement strand
ACCCTGTAGCTAAGTCAAATATGCGGGTAGGTAGAACAAATTCGTTAGGGTGGGGAGGAGGGGAAAGATACGTACAGGTCCATTTTCTGACCATCGTCAGAGGAACGGTGGCCGCCGAGACAGGTAATTAAATGTGGGTGTCTGAATACCTGTCTTTTGACAACGGTAATTGCGGTACCTGTATAAATTTCTTTTGGGTGCACAGGGCCGGTTGACGTAGCCTTATTGCAGCCGCTTCTGCCGTAGCCAACAGACGCTGTCCAATGAATTTTTACTAGCTTGATGGGACCTTGTTAATCACCCGGAAGGCTGTTTTGGCATCTATACGATGAGTCGTGACTACCATATGCGCGAGAATAGAACTGTTTATGGTCTTTGTTTGACCCTTTCCTAACCATGCTGGAAGGTGTTATCGTACTCTTTTGGACAAACGACAGCTCGTGCGACCAATATAGGCTGCCCCATACGAGCGAGTAAAGGAATGGATGCACATAGAGGCGGTCTGGGCTGGCAGTTTGTCCTTCCGCACTCAGTATAGGATGGAAGTAGTCGAGAACTGTACATGAGCATTGGCTGCTGGAAAGGTTTTTGATACATTTTGATTGAGGTGATGAAAGGTGCTCTCTTATACTTTTGGACAAACGCTGGCTCGTGCGACTGATATATGCTACCCCACAGGAGCAGGAGAAAGAATAAATGCACATAGAGGTGGTCTAGGCTGGCAGTTTGTCCTGGCCCCCTCCGTATAGGATGGGAGTAGTCGAGAACAGTATATAGACTTCAGTTGCTGGAAAGTTGTTTTCATACAGCTTGACTTAGACAACCTCTTAAGAGTTCGCTAACTACGTCACCTTGAAATGGGACCCTGATGAAGAGTCTCTTCTTGCTGGCCATTAGCATGGAAATCTTTGATGGTCCTTCGGCCATGGTCTTAACAATAAAGCGATCTCGATCCCCGTTCCATCGAAAAATGCTTTCTAAATCCTTAAGATCTCCTTCAATGCTATCGGTCGAACAGATCCTTTTTCGACCTTTGTGTCAAACAGCGCAGTAAATTATGTTTAAATTTTAGCTGTATAAAATCCTTAAAATGGATATATTGCCACGGTCACGTCTTTTTGCGCCGAATACTCCTGTCAGACCTTCTTCTCAGAAGCACGTCAAGAAAATGGAGCGATCCAGACTGTTCTTGTTCCATTGACAGGTGCACCTGATTAACGGTATCAATTAGAGTTGATATGTTCGTTTTTTCAGAAGCAATCATGAAAATATCATCCGCGTAGCGCTCATAATAATTTGACTTTATCTGGCGACGAAGCGGTAAAGCTTCCAGTTTACCCATGGATAGAATCGACAGAAGCAGACCAAGGAGTGAGCCCATAGCTACTCTGTCCAGCTGTCTGTACAGGCTGTTGCCAAATAGGAACTGCACGTTCAAGGTACATCTTGATAAAAATTCCTTGAGCGCGTTCACTGACATTCCTATATCCTGCTGATTGGAGGCAATGAAATCACAGAGTTATTTCACTGTTTCTGTGACCGGCACGTTCGTATGGAGAGACGAGACATCCAGTGAAAACATCACCATGCCATTCAGGTCGATGTCTTTCACTTCGTCAACGAATTCAAATGTATCTCGGTAGCTATGTGGCGCTAACTGAAACTACTTGGTCTTTAGTTTTTCCACTGGCCATTTTGCTATTGCATGGTATGGCGAATTCCTCGTATCTAGGTAGGGACGAACGGGTATGCTGTCTTTGTGAATTTTTGGTAAGCCGTATAGTCGAGGTATATGCGTGCCGACAGGGTGGAGACGCTCTAGATCATGCTCACTAATGAAACCTTCCGTTTTAAGTCTTTTCAAACATTCAGTTAGTTTTTTTTTCAACCTCATCCGTATAATCCTTCTCTCTTTTTACATTTCTTAACTTTTGCTTGTCCGACAGAATTGATGGCATTTTCATAACAAAATCTGTTCTGTCCATTAAAACAACGCCAGTTGCCTTATCTGGCGTCGTTATGAGGATATATTTTCGACGGAGATTTTTTAATTTCTCGATGTGTGAATTCATTAACAAGCCTCTAAATGTCTGGCAATTATTAAAGTATTCATGAGAACAATTCACTAACGTAGACTCAAGATGTTTTACGCTCTCTGCTGAAACTGGCTGAAGGTCGTGGATTTGATTCAAGAGATTCTATAACTGTGTTTCTATTTCTAACTGGCTGGGTTTCTGACGGAGGAAACAAAACTTATGACCAAGTGTTAAGGCTTCGATTAAAATTTTATCAAGAGATTTAAACGAATAATTATGTACGTACTAACTTGGGTCTTCAGGAATTTTCGATTGTGTCCTGCCTTCGTGTACACTCCGTAGGTGGGAAGCTGACTTTATTTCTCCTCGTTTTTCTGCAATGGATTGCACGTATTTCTCACATTCCTGTCTCTCGTTTCCGTTCAGCTGGTCGAGTATGGCCGCACGTTGGCATACATGACGCCCTCGTTCTGCCCCCGTTACACGGGTGCTTTTGAGTTCACTTTTGGTGTATCTTCTCAGAGTATCACAGGTAATAACTGTAGGAATCCTCCGCATTGCTCTCCAGTGCGAGTCCGGTTATTCCTTTTTCTCGACACATTTCTCAATAAATCGGGCCCGTATTTTCACCTCTACAAGTTTGGTTTTGATTCGTAGGTACACATTGAGTGCCGTTATAACCGAAGGATTTTTGGACTGTTTAAGAGTTGCGAAAATTCCCATTGAAAAATATATAATACAATTTGGTAAGCAAACATTAGCTCTCGATAAATTCTAGTCAGGCCTTTATAATTAAATCACTGCGTAACTTAATCAAATATACGGGCAAGTAGAATATATCGTACGCATGTTAGGGTGGGGAGACGGGGAAAGAAACAAAATTGTGGTCCATCTTCCGATCATCGGCTGATTGATGGCGGCCGCTGGGAGAGGTACATTTACTTTAAAATACGTAGGCAGTACGCGAGGATATTTGTAACAGCTTTCACCCGTTATGGACTTTGCATTTACCACATACATTTGGACATATTTTAAAGACAATTCTATGTCTTACTCATCACTCCACAAAAAGCTTTGTCCAAAGAGTTTTTGGCCTGCTACACAAATATCATATCTGCCACTGGCATATGCACACCATATGGACACCAGACATATATAGTTTCGTCAGCTCTAGTTAGCAGCTTTAATATGGGGGGGGGGTCACAACTGACATGTATTTTCAGATGATAAGTAAAAAGTTAAATTTTGATCGACTAGGATCCTATGGATATATATATATATATATATATATATATATATATATATATATATATATATGGAACCGACAAAGACTAGGGAGACCGGAATGGCCATTTCTGGCTTATAAACCGTCATCAGCCAGTCATAACCAATGCCAAGTAGCACACCTGGGATTTGAACCCGCGACCTTTGGTATTTGAGTCGAACGCTCTACCATTGAGCCAGGAGCTCATTGTTTTGTCGGTTGTGATCGGGAATATGATGATAGTGTGGGGCTCACCGATCTGCTTAAGGAACATGTTTGTTCCGTTGTGCCCTGGAGCTCAGATTCCCGATAAACACCGACAAAACAACGTGCCCGTGGCTCGATGGTAGAGCGTTCGACTCAAATACCAAAGATCGCGGGTTTGAATCCCAGGTGTGCCACTTGGGATTGGGTATGACTGGCTGATGACGGCTAATAAGCCAAAAATGGCCATTCCGGTCTCCCTTGTCTTTTTCGGTTCCATTTCATCATATTTTACACGTCGCTATGCGACCGACTGCAAGGTCTCTAGTCTGAGCTCCATGGCACAACAGAACATACATGTTCCTTAAGCAGATCGGTGAGCCCCACACTATCATCATATTCCCGATCACAACCAACAAAACAAGGAGAATGGTGCTCAATGGTAGAGCGTTCGACTCAAATACTAAAGGTCGCGGGTTCGAATCCCAGGTGTGCCACACTTGGGATTAGGTATGACTGGCTGATGACGGCTAATAAGCCAGAAATGGCCATTCTGGTCTCCCTTGTCTCTGTCGGTTCCATTTTATCATATGCTACACGTTACTATGCGACTGCCTGCAAGAGCTCTAGTCTGAGCTCCAGGGCACAACAGAACATACATGTTCCTTAAGCAGATCGGTGAGCCCCACACTATCATCATATTCCCGATCACAACGGACAAAACAACGAGACCGTGGCTCAATGGTAGAGCATTCGACTCAAATACCAAATGTCGCGGGTTCAACTCCCAGATGTGCCACACTTGGGATCGAGTATGACTGGCTGATGACGGCTTATAAGCCAGAAATGGCCATTCCGGTCTCCCTTGTCTCTGTCGCTTCCATTATATGATATGCTACACGTCGCTATGCGACCGCCTGCGAGAGCTCTAGTCTGAGCTATAGGGCACAACGGAACATACATGTTCCTTATGCAGATCGGTGAGCGCCACACTATCATCATATTCCGGATCACAACCGACAAAACAACGAGCCCGTGGCTCAATGGTAGAGCTTTCGACTCAAATACATAAGGTCGCGGGTTCGAATCCCAGGTGTGCCACACTTGGGATTGGGTATGACTGGCTGATGGCGGCTTATAAGCCAGAAATGGCCATTCCGGTTTCCCTTGTCTTTGTCGGTTCCATTTCATCATATGCTACACGCCGCTATGCGACCGCCTGCGAGAGCTCTAATTTGAGTTCCAGGGCATAACGGAACATACATGTTCCTTAAGCAGATCGGTGAGCCCCACACTATCATATATATATATATATACATATATATATATATATATATGCTCATTGATCTTTTCACTCTCAACGTATCTGTACAAACATTGAAGACAGAATGAGTGAATTATTAAACTGTCCGTGTTCCAAGCAGACAAAGTTAGATATTAAACTATTATGGGGTCATCAATTAGATAATTTAAAGAAGTGTATGATTTTATTTTTCTAAATATGCATTTCCATTCTACAAATCTACCCGAATATGGATATCTCTGCTGGACTGCAAAACACTGCTATGTGTTCCGGAACTGTGTCTCAAAACCAACGTCTAAACACGAACTCAAAGTGTCGTCGCAGACAAGACTTTTGTGCAGTGCCATTCAACTTGGTTCATTTATGTGACCGGCTTTCCCCGGTTTATTACTTACCTAAATTGAAACTTTGTTAACACGAATGTGGTAATTGACGTAATTAGGCAGATTAGTAATCATATGCTTATTTGTTCGTGGTCATATGTTAAGAAAAGTAAAGAAATAAACTTTCCGTCAAGATGTTTCGTGGTCTTCCCGTGGTTCTTCACTTGAAGCTTTAGAGCACACTCAAAAAAGTGGAGGACCTTCAATTCGGATTTAATATTTACTTGAAACACACTCCTAAAGGGGTCCCCAGTACTATCAGATCACTTAGAGAGGAAAAATGTTATCTCTTGTAACTTACCTTATCTAGTTTATTGAGTCATTATGTATAAGGAACCTAAAACATTGATTTTGTAACCATAAATAATCTATGTTAATGTATTTATAAGAGATCGCCTGATGCTTTGAGGCTCGACATCGTCGAAAACGACGGTCACACTGGCATAAACGCATGCTAGTAAATCATGTTCACTGTTATTAAAATATTAAAGGTTTTTACGATTTCACTAACACGACAAAATAATTGTGTATTCTTTAAGAACATCGGATAACTACTGCTCAATGTTGTAAAATTGCATGAATTTTGGATGTTTATGATTGCATTCCAAGTATTCTTAGCGTAAAATGAGGTGCTAAATGAAAAGTCAATTTGTTTTTGGTAGGAGTCCCCAAACAGCAATTTCTGTTTGAATAATGGAGCAGAAGTTTACAGGTAGAACTAATTCTTCACATTTCTTACAGAACCTTGTTCCTGAGGAAAGGGAAGACTCTTATACTTGAGACCAGTCAGAAGTAAAATACGCTGGTTACGATTATCAACCCGTAAATGAACACCAATGGCATTGCCTGGCTTTTAAAACCATATTTTGACGCTTGCAATTGTACTATGTCCTTACAAGATCCGTTAAAGCATTTTACAGAAAATAACGTCTCTTAAAATTTAAAATGTAACTCCCAAGCAAGTGGGATATTAGAGGAGGATTTAAAGGACTTAACGGGAAGAATAGATGAGTTTTCTCATGATAAATGTAAAATTTTTAATAAGAAAAAACTAAATTAAGCTCTATCGTCACAATCGAGGAGATGCATTCAGCCGAAGCCCAAGCCAGATAAACTGTACACTACTCCACTGAAACCCAAACTGCTGCAAAAACTAGAAATTTGAAAAGATGGGAAATTGTTTATAAGGACAGTGGATGGATAGGGGGCTGTAGACAGACTTTCACAAATTCCAGCCAGACAGTTGTAAATTGATGAGAATCGGAAAGGTAAGAAGGGTTGGGTGTGGCGAATTTATGACAATGAATCTTCTGAAATTTTTAAAAATGTTCTCGATATCGTGTTGTATTTCGGCATACCATTTTAAAGAACATGGATATCATATTGTGAATGATACCATAATTAATTGCATGTTTTTCAAGGTCGTAAAATTTGGAAGGTTTTTTAATGGACATTTTTCGAACTAAACGATTTTTTGAGTGGGATGGTTCATTGCACTTGGCAAAGACGAATTGTTTAGAAGAATAGCTTAATTTATTAATTTTTGGTGCACAGTTAATCAGTTGACGATATGATGGTCATATGGGTAGGAGGCAGTTTTAACTTTCATAAATGTGCCCTTTTCGGGAAAAAATCCAGATTACAAACTATAAACTTGTGAACTTTAATTTAAGATACCAAATAATCGTTCTTTAAAAAAATTGTTGTTTATCATGTTTTAGTTTCGTCAGCTTGAGTTAGCAGCTTTAATATGTGAGGGGGTTACAACTGACATGTATTTTCAGATGATTAGTATATAGCTAAATTTTGATCGACTAGGATCCTATGGATATATATATATATGTGCGAATTGATCTTTTCACTCTCAACGTAACTGTACAAACATTGAAGACAGAATGAGTGAATTATTAAACTGTCCGTGTTCCAAAAAGACAAAGTTAGATATTAAACTATTATGGGGTCATTAAATGCAGTCAGTTTGCATGGTTGATCGTTTATTCTGATATAGTTAGATAGCAAAAACAAGAAAAAGTTTGCAAGGTTTACGATGACTGCCTGTAAATATTTATATAAAATGAAATATTCATCATTTTACATCAATGGGATTATTTTTATATTTGGTAATGATTATTGTCTGCAGATGTAAAAACTATTTGATCTAACATTGATGCTTTTTTGACAATGACTCAAAAATGGTGCATTTGTTTCAACTTTAATCAGTCATATCCATTGTTTAAATATTCCAAGGAATAAACCGCTGAAAACACCACGAACTTATTCGAGACAGTGAAGTATTGAGTTGATCATTTTACAGATTTTCTTTCTCTTTTTCTAATTTTTCCCTCTCTGATAAAGTAGGTTGTAATAAATAATGACACTCGGGAAAGCTCACAGACCTTTTTGAACAAGTTTTCTCATCTCTCTTATATGGAAAATGCTATAAGAGGACTTACTCTTCTCGTTAAGGATCCATTTTTATTTCCTTCCTTCAGTCCATGAGTATAAACACTTTATTTGTTTTGTCCAGTAAGTTAACATGAACAGAGACAGTGTTTAGAAAAATCTTAAACTCATTAGTTGCCTCCAAGAAGCTTTAAATTGATCACACAAAGAGGTTTCTGCTCATTTTAAATAAACTGATATATGGGCTCCCGGGGTATGGTGTTCGTTTGTTTATTTGTACCAACTTATGTTTGCTTTATGACCTGCCTATCTTTATTCCTGTGATTTTACTACTGAAGATATTCTAAAAAAAACCATTGTCAAGAGCGACAAACTTTCTTCTGTACTAGGTGCTACTATTATTCATTTTGAACAATCTCAATATAATCAAAAAGCGAATAGAAAAAAACTATCCCAATGAATTAATTGGAAAATATATTCTTGAATGATACCTTAAAGTTCACTATCGCAGCACATTTGAAAACGTGGTTGTTTTGCGTGGCACTGCAGGGGTTGTGGTCTTCGTTGTCACATATTATACTCTGATTTACGCACTTGTTTGCAGGTACTAGTCGAAAGCTTGTGAGATGGGTTTAATTCTGGTCTGCGAAATAGCTTGTGGCAAATAGGTGATAAAGATAAAACAACCTGTGGTTCTAGTTTGTGAAAGCCAATATGGTAGTGATGTTCTCAACGTCAGAAACAACTGCTGGGCCGACAGATAAATGATATGTTTTCAAAAAGATTAATTTGAAGCACTGACTAAATGCCAAAGGGATTTTATGCCGTAACGCACATTGGCTTCTATTTTAAGCATGAGAATGATCAATTTTTTAAAGCTGGAGTATTTTCGAAGAAGCATGATTAAATGAAATCTCTATAAAATGACTTCAGTACTTGCCTTAAGGCGGCAATGACATAGATGTTTTCCGCATTGTGATTGTTCATAAGGCTGTACGTTAGTAGTGAACCCATATGGTTGTCTACTTAAAAAAACACGTTAGTGTTAATCGAAAAATATAGCATTAAAACCTGTCTGTTAGTTCATATTGCATCCAGTGTCACCTTTTCTTGCTAGCTAAAAGGATCAATAAGATAGAAAAAAATAGGCAAGTTTGACTTGTTCCCGCCTGCAAAGACGTGAGAGAATATAGGAAGAAATTTTTATTGCAAACTGTATAAGTGCTCCATGTGATAATTTAGGATTCTATTCAAATAAAGAGGGAAATCAAACAACACTCTGTGTCATCTTTCACTCCCTTTGCTTTCCTCCTATTAGGTAATAAATTAGAGTTTAAATAATGAGCAACTCGTAATCGATAAAATTTTAAGAAAATTACGGACCGCAAAAGTATATTTAAAGTAACACTGCAGTGATCGCGATTTGTTCCATTTCTTGGCTCGTAGTCTTCGATGCAGTAATTTTGTTGCATTAAGTTGCCAATAAGCACATGGCCAACGCTCGAGTTGTTATTTGATACATTTGACGTCTTCGGGAAGAGCTCATAGCTATTTAAACTTTTTTAAGTCTTTGTGTGTTTCATACAGTTAATTGTGTTCTAGCCTATCTGACAACAGACAGTGCCCTTCCTGTTGACTATACGTTGATCATAAGTATGTTAAAAGTCATAGCATTGGCTTAGAGCTGCGTATATACCGAGGATTTAACGGAGATTAAATTTATCCAATGGTAACATATTGATACTGTTTGGCGGACATTAATTGCGCGGATGTTCTGATTTACGTTAGCAGCCATTGTGAAGTCCAGCGATTTTCATGAGGGAAGAACATTTTTTAGTGCTTAGCTCACATTTTAGTCCTGTGTTTAAGACAAGTTTAAAGAGCAACGAACGGGTACATAAAGTTCTATTAGATAAATCCAAGTGACCATCTTTCCTCTGCCTTTAGAGATTTAGTCTTATTTTTTTTCCAGTAGAAAAAGATTCCCTTTTTGAGAATCTCGAAAAAAATGTAATCTATATATATATATATATATATATATATATATATATATATATATATATATATATATATATATATATATATATATGGAATGGAACCGACAAAGACAAGGGAGACCGGAATGGCCATTTCTGGCTTATAAGCCGTTATCAGCCAGTCATACCCAATCCCAGGTGTGGCACACCTGGGATTCGAACCCGCGACCTTTGGTATTTGAGTCGAACGCTCTACCATTGAGCCTAGGGCTCGTTGTTTTGTCGGTTGTGATCGGGAATATGATGATAGTGTGAGGCTCACCGATCTGCTTAAGGAACATGCATGTTCCGTTGTGCCCTGGAGCTCAGACTAGAGCCCTCGCAGGAAGTCGCATAGCGACGTGTAGCATATGATGGAATGGAACCGCCTGCGAGGGCTCTAGTCTGAGCTCCAGGGGCACAACGGAACATGCATGTTCCTTAAGCGAATCGGTGAGCCCCACACTATCATATATATATATATATATATATATATATATATATATATATATATATATATATATATATATGGCAAAAG
>WEDG01014388.1:0-10867 GCA_017591395.1 Schistocephalus solidus | reverse complement strand
GCAAGTTACTGTATTGCCCTATTCACCGCAATATGCTTACTTTCCACCATCAATTCTGACTCTGTTGGATGAGATCCTTCTGGTAACCATTTCTACACACAAACCACCTTTTTCACTGCAAAAGCTTACTTTTCCACCATCAATTCTGACTCTGTTGGATGAGATCCTTCTGGTGACCATTTCTACAAAACAAAACTACCTATTCAACGCAATAGATTACTTACCACCCTCAATTCTGACTCTGTTGGATGAGATCCTTTCTGGTGACCATTTCTACACACAAACTTACCTATTCACCGTAAAAAGCTTACTTTACCACCATCAATTCTGACTCTGTTGGATGAGATCCTTCTGGTGACCATTTCTACAATACAAACCTACCTATTCAACGCAATAGCCTTTACTTACCACCCTCACTCTGACTATGTTGGATGAGATCCTTCTGGTGACCATTTCTACACAAACCCACCTATTCACCGCAATAGCTTACTTACCACCATCACTCTTGACTTCTGTTGGATGAGATCCTTCTGGTGACCATTTCTACACACAAACCACCTTTTCACCGCAAAAGTTAAACTTACTCACCATTAATTCTGACTCTGTTGATGAGATCCTTTTCAGGACCATTATTACACACAAAACCTACCTATTTCACACGCAATAGCTTACTTTACCACCATCAATTCTGACTCTGTTGTATGAGATCTTCTGGTGACCATTTCTACTAACGAAATTCACCTATTCAACGCAATAGCTATACGTCACCTCTCAGTTCTGACTCTGCTGGATGAGATCCTTCTGCAGACGTATCTACACACAAATGTACCTATTCACAGCAATAGCTACTAACCACCCCTGCTCCCACCTCTGGTGGATGAGATCCTTCTGGTGACTCATTATTATATACAAACGCACGCTCACCAGCAGGACAGCTTACTGCAACCATCAAGTTCTCACTGTGCTGATGAGATCCTTCGGTGATCATTTCTTACAACAAACACTACCCACGCAATTCAGCTTACTTACCACCTCTCACTCTGCCCTGCGAAAGAGATCCTTCTGGTGACCATTTTACAAAGCCCACCTTTTACCAATTCAACGCGTAATAGCTTACTTTTACCACCATCAATTCTGTCTCTGTTGGATGTAGATCCTTCTTGGTGCACTCATTTGCTACAAACAACACCCACCAATTCAACGCAATAGCTTACTTACCACCCTCACCTCTGACTCTGTTGGATGAGATCCTTCTTGGTGACCATTTCTACACACACAAACTTTCACCTATTCTAACGCAAAAGCTTACTAACACATCAATTCTGGACTTTCTATTGATGAGATGCTTCTGGTGAACATTTCTACAAACGAAACTCTACCTTATTCAACGCAATAGCCTCTCTTTTAACTCCCTGGCACTTCCTCGCATGCTGTACACGAGATCCTGGTGACTCATTTCTACACACAAACTACACCTAGTATTCACCGCAATAGCATACTACCACCCTCACTCCTGGACTCCTGTTGATGAGATCCTTCTAGTGACCATTTCTACACACAAATATACCTATTCACAGCAATAGCTTTCACCACACCTCAATTCTGACTCTGTTGGATGAGATCCTTCTGGTGACTCATTATTACACACAAACGCACTCTATTCACTGCAATAGCTTACTTTACAACCATCAAGTCTCCACTGTGTTGGATGAGATCCTCTGGTGATCATTTCACAAACAAACCCACCATTCAACGCAAATAGCTTACTTTACTACCATCAATTCTGTCTCTGTTGGATGAGATCCTTCTGTGACCATTTCTACAAACAAACTCCACCAATCTCAACGTACATAGCCATTTTACCACTCAATTTATCAATTCTGTCTTGTTGATAGATCCCTTTCTAGTGACTATTTCTACAAACAAACCCACCAATTCAACGCATAGCTTACTACCAATTTCACTCTGACTCTGTTGGATGAGATCCTTCTGGTGACCATTTCTACACACAAACTTTGGCCTATTCAACGCAAAAGCTTACTAACCATTCATCAATTTGACTCTATTGATGAGATGCTCTCTGGTAACACTTCTACAAACAAAACTTTTACCTATCAACGCAACAGTTTCTTTTTAACCCTCAACTGGACTATGCTGGATGAGATCCTTCTCGGGCACTATTTCTCTACACACAAACTTCACCTATTCACCGCAATAGCTACTTACCACCATCAATTCTGACTTGTTGGATGAGATCCTTCTGGTGACCATTTCTAAACACAAACATACCTTTTCACCGCAATTGCTTACTTACCACCATCACTATGACTGTTGGATGAGGATCCTTCGTGGTAACCATTTCTAAACACAAACTCTTTTCACCGCAAAGTTTTCACATTCCACCATTAATTTCTGACTTTTGATGATGAGATCCTTCTGGTGACCATTTCCTACACACAAACTCACCTATTCACCGCAATAGGCTATTTACCACCATCAATTTCTGACTCTGCTGAATAGATCCTCCTGGTTAACATTTTTACACACAAACCCACCTTTTCACCAAAGCTTACTTTTCCACCATTTATTCTGACTCTGTTGATGAGATCCTTCTATGACCATTTCTACACACAAACTCACCTATTCACCGAATAGCTTACTTTCCACCATCAATTTCTGACTTCTGTTGGATGAGAGATCCTTTCTGGTAACCATTTCTGACACACAAACCCACCTTTTTCACCGCTAAAAGCTTACTTTTCCACCATCAATCTGACTCTGTTGATGAGATCCTTCTGTGACCATTTTACAAACAAAACTACTTTCATCTAATAGATTACTTTATATACCCCCTCAATTTCTGACTCTGTTGGATGAGATCCTTCTGGTGACCATTTCTACACACAAACTTCTACCTATTCACCATTAAAGCTAACTCTACCACCATCAATTCTGACTCTATTGATGAGATCCTTCTGTGGACCATTTCTACAAACAAACCTACCTATTTCAACGCAACAGCCTCTTACCACCCTCAATTCTGACTATGCTGGATGAGATCCTTCTGGTGACCATATTTCTACACACAAACCTCACCTATTCACCGCAATAGCTACTTACCACCATCAATTTTGACTTTGTTGGATGAGATCCTTCTGGTGACCATTTCTACACACAAACATTACTTTTCACCGCACTGCTTACTTACCACCATCACTCTGACTCTGTTGGATGAGATCCTTCTAGTGACCCATTATTACACACAAACCTACCTATTCAAATCAATAGCTTACTTACCACCATCAATTCTGTCTCTCTGTTGATGAGATCCTTCTGGTGACCATTTCTACAAACAAACCCACCCATTCAACGCAATAGCTTACTTACCACCCTCAATTTGACTCTGTTGGATGAGATCCTTCTGGTGACCATTTCTACACACAAATATCTCTATTCACAGCAATAGCTTACTTACCACCTCAATCTCTGGACTCTGTTGATGAGATCCTTCTGGTGACCATATATTACACACAAACGCACTTATTCACTGCAATAGCTTACTTACAACCATCAAGTCTCACTGTGTTGATGAGATCCTTCTGGTGATCATTTCTACACACAAACCCACCTATTCTCCACAATAGCTTACTTACCACCACTCAATTCTACTCTGCTTGATGAGATCCTACTGGACATTTCATAAACACACCTATTCAACGCATTATCTTTTACTTTCCACCTCAATTCTGACTCTGTTGGATAAGATCCTCTGGGTGACCATTTCTACAAACAAACCTACCTATTACACGCAACAGCTTACTTTTACTCCACTCAATTCTGACTCTGTTGGATGATGATGTTTCTGGTGACCACTTATTACACACAAACCCACCTATTCACTGCAATAGCTTACTCACCACCTATCAATTCTGACTTTGTTTCGATGAGATCCTTCTGGATGACCCTTTTCTACACACAAACAATCCTTTTCACCCCAATTGCTTACTTCTACCACCATCAATTCTTGACTCTGTTGATGAGATCCTTCTGGTGACCATTATTACACACAAACCTACCTATTCACATCAATAGCTTACTTACCACCATCAATTCTGTCTCTGTTGATGAGATCCTTTCTGGTGACCATTTCTACAAAAACCCACCTATTCAACGCAAAGCTTACTTACCACCCTCAATTCTGACTCTGTTGGATGAATTCCTTCTGGTGACCATTTCTACACAACAAATATACCTATTCACAGCAATAGCTTACTTACCACCCTCAATTCTGACTCTGTTGGATGAGATCCTTCTGATGACCATTATTACACACAAACGCACCTATTCAATGCAATAGCTTACTTACCACCATCAATTCTCACTGTGTTGGATGAGATCCTTCTGGTGACCATTTCTACACACAAACCTACCTATTCTCCGCAATAGCTTTACTTAACACCATCAATTCTTACTCTGTTGGATGAGATCCCTACTGGTGACCATTTCTAATAACAAACACACCTATTCAACGCAATAGCTTACTTTCCACCCCTCAATTCTGACTCTGTTGGATAAGATCCTTCTGGTGACCATTTCTACAAACAAACCTACCTATTCAACGCAATAGCTTACTAACCACCCTCAATTCTGACTCTGTTGGATGAGATGTTTCTGGTGACCATTATTACACACAAACCCACCTATTCACTGCAATAGCTGACTCTACCACCATCAATACTGAGCTTTGTTGGATGAGATCCTTCTGATGACCCTTTCATACACACAAACCCACCTATTCACCGCATTTGCTCTACTTACCACTTTCAATTCTGTCTCTGTTGGATGAGATCTTTCTGGTAACCATTTTTACACACAAACCTACCCTATTCACATGCAATAGCTTACTTACCACCATTAATTCTGACTCTGTTGGATGAGATCCTTCTAACGACCATTTCTACAAAACAAACTTCCCTATTCAACGCAATAGCTTACTTTACCACCCTCAATTCTGTCTCTGTTGGATGAGATCCTTCTGGTGACCATTTCTACACACAAACTCACCTATTCACCGCAATAGCTTACTTACCACCATCAATTCTGACTTTGTTGGATGAGATCCTTTCTGGTGACCATTTCTAAACACAAACATACCTTTTCACCGCAATAGCTTACTTACCACCATCAATTATGACTCTGTTGGATGAGATCCTTCTGGTAACCATTTCTAAACACAAACCCACCTTTTCACGCAATAGCTTACATTCCACCATTAATTCTGACTTTGTTGATGAGATCCTTCTGGTGACCATTTCTACACACAAACTCACCTATTCACCGCAATAGCTTACTTACCACCATCAATTCTGACTCTGTTGAATGAGATCCTTCTGGTTAACATTTTACACACAAAACCCACCTTTTTCACGCACAGCTACTTTCCACCATCTATTCTGACTCTGTTGGATGAGATCCTTCTGGTGACCATTTTACACACAAACTCACCTATTCACTGCAATAGCTTACTTTCCACCATCAATTTGACTCTGTTGGATGAGATCCTTCTGAACCATTTCTACACACAAACCCACCTTTTCACCGCAAAAGCTTATTTTCCACCATCAATTCTGACTCTGTTGGATGAGATCCTTCTGCGACCATTTTTACAAACAAAACTACCATTCAACCCAATAGATCTTACCAACCCCAATCTGACTCTGTTGGATGAGATCCTTCTGATGACCATTTCTACACACAAACTTACCTATTCACCATTAAAGCTAACTTACCACCATCAATTCTGACTCTGTTGATGATGATCCTTCTGGTGACCATTTCTACAAACAAACCTACCCTATTCAACGCAATAGCCTCTTACCACCCTCAATTCTGACTATGTTGATGAGATCCTTCTAGTGACCATTTCTACACACAAACTCACCTATTCACCGCAATAGCTCACTTACCACCATCAATTTCTGACTTTGTTGGATGAGATCCTTCTGGTGACCATTTCTACACACAAACATTACTTTTCGACCGCAATTGCTTACTTACCACCATCAATTCTGACTCTGTTGGATGAGATCCTTCTGGTGACCATTATTAACACAAACCTTACCTATTCAAATCAATAGCTTACTTTACCACCATCAATTCTGTCTCTGTTGGATGAGATCCTTCTTGTGACCATTTCTACAAAACAAACCCACCTATTCAACGCAATAGCTTACTTACCACCCTCAATTCTGACTCTGTTGGATGAGATCCTTCTGGTGACCATTTCTACACACAAATATACCTATTCACAGCAATAGCTTACTTACCACCCTCAATTCTGACTCTGTTGGATGAGATCCTTCTGGTGACCATTATTACACACAAACGCACTTATTCACTCGCAATAGCTTACTTTACAACCATCAAGTCTCACTGTGTTGGATGAGATCCTTCTGGTGACCATTTCTACACACAAACCCACCTATTCTCCGCAATAGCTTACTTACCACCATCAATTCTTACTCTGTTGGATGAGATCCTACTGGTGACCATTTCTAAAAACAAACACACCTATTCAACGCATTATCTTACTTTTCCACCCTCAATTCTGACTCTGTTGGATTAGATCCTTCTGGTGACCATTTCTACAAAACAAACCTACCTATTACACGCAACAGCTTACTTACCACCCTCAATTCTGACTCTGTTGGATGAGATGTTTCTGGTGACCATTATTACACACAAACCCACCTATTCACTGCAATAGCTTACTCACCACCATCAATTCTGACTTTGTTGGATGAGATCCTTCTGATGACCCTTTTCTACACACAAACAATCCTTTTTCACCCTAATTGCTTACTTTACCACCATCAATTCTGACTCTGTTGGATGAGATCCTTCTGGTGACCATTATTACACACAAACCTACCTATTCACATCAATAGCTTACTTACCACCATCAATTCTGTCTCTGTTGGATGAGATCCTTCTGGTGACCATTTCTACAAAAAAAACCCACCTATTCAACGCAAAAGCTTACTTACCACCCTCAATTCTGACTCTGTTGGATGAATTCCTTCTGGTGACCATTTCTACACACAAATATACCTATTCACAGCAATAGCTTACTTACCACCCTCAATTCTGACTCTGTTGGATGAGATCCTTCTGATGACCATTATTACACACAAACGCACCTATTCAATGCAATAGCTTACTTACCACCATCAATTCTCACTGTGTTGGATGAGATCCTTCTGGTGACCATTTCTACACACAAACCTACCTATTCTCCGCAATAGCTTTCTTAACACCATCAATTCTTACTCTGTTGGATGAGATCCTACTGGTGACCATTTCTAAAAACAAACACACCTATTCAACGCAATAGCTTACTTTCCACCCTCAATTCTGACTCTGTTGGATAAGATCCTTCTGGTGACCATTTCTACAAACAAACCTACCTATTCAACGCAATAGCTTACTAACCACCCTCAATTCTGACTCTGTTGGATGAGATGTTTCTGGTGACCATTATTACACACAAACCCACCTATTCACTGCAATAGCTAACTCACCACCATCAATACTGAGTTTGTTGGATGAGATCCTTCTGATGACCCTTTATACACACAAACCCACCTATTCACCGCATTTGCCTACTTACCACTTTCAATTCTGTCTCTGTTGGATGAGATCTTTCTGGTAACCATTTTTACACACAAACATACCTATTCACCGCAAAAGCTTACTTACCACCATTAATTCTGACTCTGTTGGATGAGGTCCTTCTAACGACCATTTCTACAAACAAACCTCCCTATTCAACGCAATAGCTTACTTACCACCCTCAATTCTGTCTCTGTTGGATGAGATCCTTCTGGTGACCATTTCTACACACAAACTCACCTATTCACCGCAATAGCTTACTTACCACCATCAATTCTGACTCTTTTGGATGAGATCCTTCTGGTTACCATTTCTACACACAAACCCACCTTTTCACCAAAAAAGCTTACTTTCCACCATTAATTCTGACTCTGTTGGATGAGATCCTTCTGGTGACCATTTCTACACACAAAAATACCTATTCAACGCAATAGATTACTTACCACCCTCAATTCTGACTCTGTTGGATGAGATTCTTCTGGTGACCATTTCTACACACAAACTTACCTATTCAACGCAAAAGCTTACTAACCACCATCAATTCTGACTCTATTGGATGAGATGCTTCTGGTGAACATTTCTACAAACAAACTTACCTATTCAACGCAATAGCCTTCTTTAAACCCTCAATTCTGACTATGTTGGATGAGATCCTTCTGGTGACCATTTCTACACACAAACTCACCTATTCACCGCAATAGCTTACTTACCACCATCAATTCTGACTTTGTTGGATGAGATCCTTCTGGTGACCATTTCTAAACACAAACATACCTTTTCACCGCAATAGCTTACTTACCACCATCAATTCTGACTCTGTTGGATGAGATCCTTCTGGTGACCATTATTACACACAAACCTACCTATTCACTTCCAATAGCTTACTTTCCACCCATCAATTCTGTCTCTGTTGGATGAGATCCTTCTGGTGACCATTTCTACAAACAAACTTACCTATTCAACGCAATAGCTTACTTACCACCCTCAATTCTGACTCTGTTGGATGAGATGCTTTCTGGTGACCATTTCTACACAAACAAACCTACCTATTCAACCACGCAATAGCTTACTTTACCACCCTCAATTCTGACTCTGTTGGATGAGATCCTTCTGATGACCCTTTCTACACACAAACTCACCTATTTCACTGCAATAGCTTACTTACCACCATCAATTCTGACTCTGTTGATGAGATCCTTTCTGACGACCATTTCTACACACAAACCTACCTATTTACCGCAATAGCTTACTTACCACCATCAATTCTGACTCTGTTGGATGAGGTCCTTCTGGCGACCATTTCTACACACAAAACCCTACCTATTTCAGCGCAATAGCTTACTTTACCACCCTCAATTCTGACTCTGTTGGATGAGATCCTTCTGGTTACCATTTCTACACACAAACTCACTCTATTCAACGCAATAGCTTACTTACCACCCTCAATTCTGACTCTGTTGGATGAGATCCTCTGGTGACCATTTCTACACACAAACTATACCTATTCACACGCAATAGCTTACTTTCACCACCATCAATTTCTGACTCTGTTGGATGAGATCCTTTCTGGTGACCATTTCTAACACACAAACCCACCTATTCAACGCAATAGCTTACTTTACCACCCTCAATTCTGACTCTGTTGGATGAGATCATTCTGGTTACCATTTCTACACACAAACCCACCTATTCACCGCAATAGCCTACTTACCACCCTCAATTCTGACTCTGTTGATGAGATCCTTCTGGTGACCATTTCTACACACTAAACTCACCTATTCAACGCAATAGCTTACTAACCACCCTCAATTCTGACTCTGTTGGATGAGATCCTTCTGGTGACCATTTCTACACACAAACTTACCTATTCAACGCAAAAGCTTACTAACCACCCATCAATTCTGACTCTGTTGGATGAGATGCTTTCTGGTGACCATTATTACACACAAACCTACCCATTCAACTGCAATAGCTTCTACACCCTCAATTCTGACTATGTTTGATGAGATCCTTCTAATGACCCATTTCTACACACAAACTCACCTATTCACCGCAATAGCTTACTTACCACCATCAATTCTTGACTTTGTTGGATGAGATCCTTCTGGTGACCATTTCTACACACAAACACACCTATTTCACCGCAATAGCTTACTTTACCACCCATCACTCTGACTCTGTTGGATGAGATCCTTCTGGTGACCATTATCTACACACAAACCTACCTATTCACATCAATAGCTTACTTACCACCATCAATTCTGTACTCTGTTGGATGAGATCCTTCTGGTGACCATTATTGCACACAAACTCACCTATTCAACTGCAATAGCTTACTTACCACCCTCAATTCTGACTCTGTTGGATGAGATCCTTCTGGTGACCATTTCTACACACAAATATACCTATTCACAGCAATAGCTTACTCACCACCATCATTTCTGTCTCTGTTGGATGAGATGTTTCTGGTGACCATTATTACACACAAACCCACCTATTCAACGCAATAGCTTACTTATCACCCTCAATTCTGACTCTGTTGGATGAGATCCTTCTGGTGACCATTTCTACACACAAACCCACCTATTCTCCGCAATAGCTTACTTACCACCATCAATTCTTACTCTTTTGGATGAGATCCTACTGATGACCATTTCTAAAAATAAACACACCTATTCAACGCAATATCTTACTTTCCACCCTCAATTCTGACTCTGTTGGATTAGATCCTTCTGGTGACCATTTCTACAAACAAACCTACCTATTCAACGCAATAGCTTACTTACCACCCTCAATTCTGAGTCTGTCGGATGAGATGTTTCTGGTGACCATTATTACACACATACCCACGTATTCACTGCAATAGCTTACTCACCACCATCAATTCTGACTTTGTTGTATGCGATCCTTCTAATGACCCTTTCTACACACAAACATTCCTTTTCACCCTAAATGCTTACTTACCACCATCAATTCTGACTCTGTTGGATGAGATCCTTCTGGTGACCATTATTACATACAAACCCACATATTCAACGCAATAGCTTACTTACCACCCTCAATTCTGACTCTGTTGGATGAGATCCTTCTGGTGACCATTTCTACACACAAATATACCTATTCACAGCAATAGCTTACTTACCACCCTCAATTCTGACTCTGTTGATGAGATCCTTCTGATGACCATTATTGCACA